>JABFPM010005362.1:0-11376 GCA_022817325.1 Idris sp. 1 HC-2018 | reverse complement strand
TATTATACAAACTAATACATTTGGTATTTTTTTTTCTTTAATTCTTATTGTAACTAAGAAACAAACAAAGAAAAATAATGAAAACAAAAAACTTATAAGAGTTAAAAAAAACCTAAAATTATCAATCTACTGCTAACATTGCATGTTGTTATGCATTCCCAAACATCCATAAACGAGATAAAGAATAAAACAAAAAACCCCATTATATTGTAGATATCTATTTAGAAAAGAAAAAGATAGATTGGAGAAAGAAAAAACTATGAATGTAATATGCCAAATCAATTTTGATAAATTTAACAGTCAATTTCCAACATACATATAATTTCTGAAATAATATGTAGGTATATCAAAAATGAACTTAAATGCACAAAGATACTGCCAAATTTGCTAATGTTTATTTGTTCATTATTTTTTTAACATTTTAAACAAAATTTATTTTACAAATATATGTTAAATCTGTGTAAAATTATTTAAATTAATATTTTTATAAAATATATACAAAACTGAATTTGTGAAATTCTATTTAATGGGAATACAAATTTCATTTGCCACATATTTTTCAATCAAATTATTTGAAAAAGATATATTCATGATACAATTCTAATAGAATCTAAATATATCGAAACTTGATTGGAAGATGTATTAAAAACATTCGGTATAGATGTCAAATAGATATTCCACTGTAATTTTATATGAAAATAAAATTACTGATTTACTTATGGAAATTATTCATGGTTTCTAATCCAGTAATAACTTTTTGGGTGGAACAAAGGAATTTCATGTGACATCCTCCAAATTGCATAAACTGTTGAATAATTTTTTTTTTCATTTATATCAATCATCAGTTGCCAAGGAATATTTGCAGAAAACATTTTCATTAAATGATAAATATTCATTTGGTTTTTTTTTAAAGAACATGAAAGTGGGTAAAATGAGATACATTTGTCTGTAATTACATTTATGGTATATATTATAAAATATTTTAAAAAAAAATCATAATGATAGATCTGTATCACACAGAATACATAAATTAACTAGATTTCATAAGTAAACATTTAGTATTTGAAGTTGAAATAATTAATGAACCATCATTAATTACTACAATCAATATTTAAACCATAATCAAATCGTTACATTTCAGTTAACATTATCACTTTCATTATCAAAAGGGAAGAGTTATGTCTGCGTGTAAAGATGCATTTTATTTTTTATTTGTAATGAAAGTACACATATCAGCAGTGTGTGTGAAATGTAAATAAATGTGTATCGTTCATTTGCACTTTTGTTGGATCGTTTGAAATCCTCTTTCCCCGTTTTTACATATCACTCCTGTATTTCCTATTACAACACGGCGTTAATGGATGCAAATTTTACTTTGTAATGGCCAGGCCGCAACTGTAATCGCTTTTAGAACATGATGCTTTTCTGTTTCATCGATTCCGCGCGCTCCAAGTTTGCGTTTATAAGCACGTAAACAGAGGTGTTAAACCGACTGCCTGACAACTCTGATAATTGCTTTGCCTGTAAAATCAGTTACCAACTTCGTTTACCAGTTCCGTCACGGCGCATTAGAATAACGGCCAACCGTGTGTCACTCGCTGAAATATGTCAATTGCAGATTACACCAGTCCGAGCGGAATTCTCAGGTGACCGGCTATTTACTTGCATGAGTTCTTGTGTGAAATCCAATAAGTTGTTATAATTTGCCGACAACCCATTGCCACTCGAGACAAATAAACCCTCCGGACAGAGACCCTATAAAATACAATTAGAATTTGATCGAATTGTACTACTTATGGTATTATACGAGTCGCTTAATTTCGGAACGCATGGGAAAAATGTTGAGCATAATCTTGTTTGGATGTTATTTAGGGTTCTCCCTTTTCCAAAATCAGATGAGTTTTTATTGTGTGTTTGCGTGTGTTTGCCCTAGATCATTTTTTCTAAACTCTAACAATAACATTGGGTCATAATTCAGAAAGAAAAACATCTTGTGTATAAAATTTCACTTTGTGCTAGGGGAATTGATGACATTAATTAATACTGCTGTTATTGTTATTAGATCTATATTTCTTTATAATATATTTCCACTAATAAAGTCGTTTCAAACAAAGTATTTTTATGGAAATGAAGAAGTAATTCATGATAAATTTTGTTCAACAAATAATAAATTTGAACTCAAATAAAGTATTAACTTTTCAAAGCATGAGTAAATCTAGAGTTTAATTCAAATAATTCGAGTTTATATTGAATCAAATTTTCACTCAGTAGAAATTTACACAAATCACTGAGATACAAGTTCAAAGGTCAGCTGAAAGAAAAATTGCGTCGAGCATTTAGACGTTTGCTTCTGGCGTTTGACTTTTCTGACGTATTTTGGCCTGACAAGCTTGCGTTGAACAAATGAATCCTGTAGACGACACTTTGTGCGAAAACACTTGTACGTGTTGGACGAAGTTTTACATACTGTTTGGTGGCATGTAAAAACGAACAAAACTAATTGGTAAATCCACAACCGATAGAATTGTGTGGAACAAACTCGTTGCGTGTCATGTATCAGGCGCACGTGCTTTTAATAACTCGAGAATATGTGAGCAAAGAGAAAAGGGTGATATGTATGCCGTTTACTCCAAGTTATAGAAAATGTCGCTGAATTTAGCGTAGCCTTCACGATCATTTGCTCAGTTGTCGGAAATGTACAAGATTAATATGCGAGAATTCTGCTAGCTTCTAACTAATTATTATTATAATTTGCATCTCTAGTTTAGGTTCAAATTAATTGCGGTTGAATCTAAAAATAATATTAATAAAAGTTTTGTTTCCATTATTAAAAATTATACTATATATTGACAAAAGGAAATATTTTAAATGAAATTAATTATTGTGTGTTTAAAACATTGGTCATCTATGGTTACATTTTAAAATTTTTTTTTTTTTCAGTCAACTTGTTTTTTCATAAAACGACCGAAAAATATACACAACAAAAGTAATAATATAACTTTTACAATTAACAGGGTTGAATTTTACGCATCCGAGAGAAGAGCTCAAAAGATTTCCATGATTCCAATCCTTGCTCTAAATCACAAAATAATTCGTCTGTATACAAGTCCGTTGTTGGGAAGCTTCAAAAGCCCTGAAGTGGTCTCACTACACGGACCAACGTAAGTCGGACTGAATCCCCGCCGCAGGGCTACATCACAGAAGCTCTCAATTAAGAACGTTTGTCTAATCTTAGCATTTACGATAGTTTGTTTCATTTTGAGCAGATTTATGCAAACAGCCATCAATCTTGAAACTCAAAGCACAATTAAAGTTTATTTTAATGTTTATCACTGTTAATAAATATTGAAATAATTAATCGCACAAACACGTCAGCCTGGAATGAGAGTGGCTGATAATAAATGTGACTTGGTAAATAAATTTCTCGCCAATGTATGCGTATGTATTATGAATAAATAAACAGCAGTTGATTCACTTCCACTCTTCTTCGCGTTAATGTGACGTTAGGTCGACGTGCACAATAATTAAACAATTTGCCTACAGATAGACTTTTTAGAGCAAGTATTTCGCAGCCATTACCCAGTCTCGTTATTATTATGCATAACCGCATAACTTCTATATTAAAGTCTCCGGTAGTATGCTTGCGTGATTAAAAATGTTGTCACGAAATTCCTGCATCGACTTTTCAGAATGACTCAATGTGATAAGTGATTTCAACTGCCTCTTCGCAGGTGTAATAAATTAACATCCTTTTTTAATAGGTTTAATGAATGCGTTGTAATTACAAACTCACACGAAACTGCTGAATTATTATTCTCCTCATGTCATATCGATTTACTTTTCAAATAAAAAAAACGCTATGTTTCTTTTGTTAAACATGATTAACTGAAAAGAATATTTATTTTCTTTTACAAACAGTTGCTGACGTGTGAATATGATTTTTTAGGCTGTAGTCATTACTGAAATTAGTTAGGAATTTGCATGCAAAACGACAATTTAAAGTTCATGACACTTTGTCGAAAACATTTTACAAAACAAAGTTTCTTTATTTGTCTCAAAGAAAAATTGAGTATACTATTAATTTTCTGTTTTCAAAAATTAAATTTATTCGTTCAAATATTTTTATGTATTTTGATTTGTAAATTATATACTCTTTGTAAAATCAATTCCACGTTTTTACTTTGCCGCATTATTTCTATATATATTTCACAATATCAGTGTGTTCCATTACGTGAGTTTTTTGTATAATCTTCAATCATACGTCAAAGAATCCAATCAAAAAGAAGTCCTTGATAATATACAACACAAATATGCAATTTTACTGAATATCGTCTGATACGCTCTGAGTCCTTTTCACGAATATCATTTGCATAATTACAAATTTTGGCTTAATCCCAGCGAACCTCGGATGATTTCGATTGAAATTCACTGATCGCAGCACATCGTTCACTCGTATTACTGCTCTTATTTTACATCAAAGGAGAACTTGAGACGCTCTTTATAGACTGTCTTACATAAATTATATTACGCATGGATTTCCCATGCCCAGGGTTCTGTTCTAATACAGCAAAGGAATCGTCGCAGACAACTCTCATGCATTTGCTTTTCTGTCGAGATTCAATACTCGTGCGTGGTATGCCGTGTTTACACCCTCGTCTTGACTTTGCTCGTGCTGCTGCATTTGTCACAAAGATAAAGAAGCGCGTGGTTTTAAGCGCGCCTATCCTATTACCAACTCACTCGTCCAATCACAAAGACGATTTAACTAATAATACTCTTGCTACAGGTTGCCGTTCGACATTCGTCGTCCAGCTTTAGCAATGAGCCTTTAATTCTTTTTTTTTGTCAACACCCTCACATATGGTGTTCAATAGCAACACCAATATTAAAATTAATTATTAAAATTGACAAGAAAAAATCAAATCATAGTAATTTTGTATCTAAAAATCTATTTCGTTAATCACTCGGTCTTTAGATAAGTGAAATTATCTGGCGTGCAAAATTAACAATTTAACGCAATATCGTTTTAGTAGGATCTTCATGGAATGTATTAAATAGTGCCGTAGTAGTGAAGTCAAGTTAATGACCGCAGAAATTCGTGTATCCCGTTATCGAAGAGCAGAACGCGGACGTTTGTCCCTTTTTGCGGATGAACGTTAACGACAAATGTCCTGCGCTAGTAAACAGTACTATGCGCATTCGGAAGCAGGAAGGTCACGACACGTTCGTTTCATGATATTTGCATACGAAATTAAACGCGCATGTTTGCAAACGGTAATGTCGTCGGTAGTGAAAAGATCACCGCCGTAGGCGCATACCGCTCGACTATGAAATTCACCGCGGCGTTCGTACGTGCAGATATATCAACGTTGTTGCTGTATGTGTGCATGTGTGGAGCGCATATACCCAGCGACATAACGCATTCTCTCTGATCCTACCGCTTTTACGAGGATTCGTTGTCCCTCTCTCTCGATCAAGTCACAAAACACTCATCATCCAATGGATAATAAGTAAATAAATAATTACACCTGTAATTAATAATTCTTCAGTGTAGTTTGCAGTACTGTTTGCTCTGCAAAATTTCAAATATTCGAATTTTGCAAAAGTGTTTGTTCTGATTTACTCTCTTTTATCGGGCGATTCTTGTTTGTCATCGAATTCAATTCAAATGCTTTTTCTATTGATATTTAATCCAAGAGCTTTTTTGTGCATTCATGGAAAAAAATGGAATCGTGAAAGGAATATTGATGCCAAAGCCGTAGAACATAAATGTCCATCAAATGAATCTTACAATATACTGAACAAATTAATTTCTCAAAGTTCATTCCGTAAGATTTTATTTGAACTAACTATTTTTACTGTGTATACGATAGTTTTGACAAATGTTTATATTTTTTCGTAAACTGAAGAAAACGAGCAAGCCATTTTCCCAACGATCGATCTCACTAATCATTATGTATCCCCAAATCCTTATTATCCAGTGCCGTCAATAACGAAGATCCCGCTAACAATCAGCAACTGATTTGCCTTCAACAAATCAAGCTATTGAGGCGGACCACTGGTTTCGGTGTCATCTGATTGGCATCGTCAACAACCGCAAATCTGTGCGTAACCAACAGCCATGATAAGCCACGCACAATGGAAGCAAGAAAAATTGAAATACCATTTGTAGCTATTATCAATTTCAAAGGCCATGGCAGGAGTTGTCGCGATTATGTACGCCAGCGATGTTGGGACATTGCTTGACAAGCGTGAAATTCTCTCGAGTCTGTTGAGAGGGTGGTGTCGATGCGCTCTGCCTTTGACGAAAGAGCAAAGCTCAAGGGCTGCTTTTGCCAATCGAACAAAGGTGTACTTCTGTTCACTAACAAAAGACAGAATGCCACGTTAAGTATGCTCGTCAAAGACTCTACGCTGATCCCCCAAAATGACCAGCGGTCAGTTCCCAGCGTTATTGACATCAAACATGTTTTCGCTCGGCAAGAAATTGACAAACGAACGATCGCGATAAACCACTTACTGACACCCCTTCAAAGTCTCGTGTGGTTGCCATAAGATTGCAAGAGTAGCGCATTGGTGAATGTCGGTCGGTCAGGACTAATTGGCGCCTTTCCCAAAAAGGGTTTCTCTGCTCGGCTCATAATACTCCCGGGAAACAGTCAACAGAAAGTCCTACACGTGACTGCTGTCCATCATGTTGCTGCAAAAGCGTCGTCCACAGAAATGGCAAAAAGGGATGCTGTGGCTCTTTTGGCTTTTGTTATGATTTCCCAGGTGCGGACAAACGACTACCTGGTAAATGGCTCGAAGCTCGTTGAAAACCATTATTGTTTACGCGAAATTGTTATTGCCATGGGGTTTTATCTTTACCGTTGACTCTGTTGATGACGAAATAGAAGTGCGAAATAGTTTTAGACGAGCATTTGATTTCCGAGTTAATAGACGTAATAACCTCGTGGTTTCTTATCTAGAGCAATAAGCTCTTTGAGTTTTACGTATATTTTAATCTGCTATAATCAGAAAGTCACTTGGGATTAAACACATTTCGGGACAATATTAGGGGTTGCTTAAGTTACCATTATACTTCAATTAAGAAAACTACAGGGTTATGGCGTTTTTGGGTAATTCAATGAAATCCATTGAAATAAATAATGTGCAGTTATATATCCTAATGGTTTCTTTAAACATTAATATTAGGCAACGTGAAGTTTAGCTTTTCCATCATTCCTTCTATCATTTATTATTATTGAATTGTTTTTTAGGATGATTGATAGCTCGGTAAAAGAATTGTATGGGGTTACCGTCGCATCATCTGTCGCACAGAAACGAAAGGTTTTATCACGAGAAAGCTGAATCATACATCAATGTTTCAATATTTCGTATATATTATCAAAAACAATATATTTGTGGTTTGAAGAATTTTCTATTATTTCAATTCAGCAACAAACCAACAAAAAACTTTAAATGGTTGTTTATAATCTCAGGTGTTAATGCGATATTAAATAAATAAATATTTTTAAAAATAGCCTTAAGAACTTTAAAAGCAGCTTTTGCAAAAACCAAGTTAATTTATTTGAATTTTGAACTGAAGATTAAAAGCACACAAACCCTCTTCCCCATATTTCTTTTTCCAAAATATTGACGACATCTCAATCATTATTAATATGATATAAAGTTGAATATCCTAACCAAATAAGCAGAAGATTGAAAGTGAAACTTTTCATGGTCAATAAACTGACATGACATAAGGACTCCATCCAGCATTAGCATCAAACAAACCAGGGCTTTGAATGAGCGTGATATATACGAGAAAACTAACAATAAGGCCTCCTGAGAGGCACGTACATATCAAAATACTCGACTTCTCTTTGACGTCGTTCTTTGAATTGACCGTCACGTATGTTTCGCGAACAGCAGCTCATCTTTTTCCCAACTTCTTCAGCGTGAGGGCACGTTTGGTATCGACTTACCCCAATTTCACCCCAATCATGTTGAAACGCGAAACCGCCTGGTGCGACCCTTCCAACTGTCTTGCCCTGTTTTTGCTCTCTCTTTCTGTCGTTGACGAGAAGACATCTTTTTAGACCGATGATACTGATACGAATAAATATATATATATGTGTATAGAAAAAAGAAAAAAATTCGCCGAGTGCGTCAACACGAATTCAAGTGTTGGTGCTTGATAAATCGCGCGTTGTCAGAATTTTTGGTCTCCAATTTTTCAACGTGCTCGAATTACGGGGGTTGGGTACACGCGCGTCGCGAGCATTTTTCAACCAGTCAAACGGAACGAGAGGAAGCGTCGCCGGACCGCCACACATCCGGCACTTTTGTCAAAGAAATCGTTGACAATTTTGGGTAAAGTCAATGATAATGCGATTGCACCTTTTCCCTCGTTCAGGCTCATATGTTTTGACACCACCTATTCAACTTGCGCCACTCTTGTTGGCAAGAAGTTCGATTTGCGATCGATTCCCTACACATTTTCGCGCGACTTTTATTGTAGCCTTTTTGTCAGCTTCGATTGCTCGGGCTTGATTAAATTCGACGCTTCGTTTCTTTGTTCCATTACTGGCGTTGTTCGGTGTGTTTTTATTCCGCCAGCTAAAAGTTGTTGTCTGTAATGAAATATCGGGTTAAACGAAATCGTTTTTCAGATTAAACGCACGCTTTTTGAAGAACATTTTTTTATTTATAAATTATGTATGTTTATTTACGGCAGCAAAGAGTATACCGTTGTTGTAAATAAATTCACTGCTGAAATTGTTTTCGTTTATTCAGTTTCTAACGACAGCTATTAAAAGGTAATGTACAGATACACGGCATACAAAAGCGTGTTGAAAAATGTTGTTACGAAGTAAACACAAAGGGCTGAAGAGCCATGCATTTGACTCGCAAAGCCACGTCAAAATAAAACGGTATTTTTTTAAACAATTTTCGACGAAATAATTCAACAGTTTAACAAAAGATATTATGAATTTTTTTTCGTTAGTTTGTTTCATTTTTTTTTTTTAATGAATAAAATATTTTTGGAATCAATTTAAATTTCAGTTGTGTGTAATAAATTTGAAAATGATACATTTAAAAAAGTGTCACGCTTTTGAATGAACCCGAAAATGCTCCATTTTTTTCCTATTTCGATTACTTTATGCAAATAATTTTTTTCGTATTTATTCTACTTGTTCAATTGAAATTTCATAATCGTAAATCCGCTTTAGGTATTTTAACAGATGTATTCATCCAATTATAAACCGAAATTTAATCTAACCTGCGTGCCACAATAGACATCATTTTTGGATTATAGATGACCTAAGTCTAAATGGAGTTTATTTTGAAACATGAGAACATTTTGAACAAAAGCGACTGTCAAACTGGGCTAAAGAAAATGTTCTTCACCCGTTTCTCGAGGTTGAAAGATGTAGCGTTAAGTAAACGTTTGACCGGTTTGAGTGAATAACATTTCTAACAGTTGACGCTTCTTTACGCTCAATTTGGCGAATCTTGTACCGTTGTATTCTCAAATCGAAATATCGGTCCCTTAAAATTGAAGGGTCCCAACTATTGAGGGATCATTAGTGTTCTCGTCAAACACTTCTTATTGTATTAATATTTATGGCGTTTACCTGAGGCCCTCAAACATCATAGGACCCTTTCATAATACTATATGTCATATATGTAATATACCCCAACTCAGTTAAAGGGCGGTTCAGATACACCCTAGGTTACCACTGAATCAGTGTTGTATTTGTGTTAGACCCCAATTTTGCTGTATACTTAGGGTAAAACAGTCGAAATAGACGCGGCGTAGAAGATTAATTTTTCGATGAACAATGTTAATAGTGTCAAATAGATGTCACTTTTCCAACACACTGCCTTTAATAAATATGTATAGGTGTTAAGAGATACTTATACTGTAATTTTAATTATTTCTCTGAACAACGATGTACCGAATGAATAAACACTTGCATGTGTTTATTTGAAACTAATGATTTATGTAACTGCTGTATATTTTATCGTAAATTTAATTATATTTTGTATATTTATTAAGGAATAAATATAGTATAAGGCAATAATTGATGAAAATATGTTTTGGTTACTTGATTTTCATTAATATAGATTAAATGAGTGAATTTTAATATCCGAATCGTTTTTGGACAATCAAAACATAGCCATATGTGTTTCGTTTACTCTGTCGTATTATCATAATGCGTTTGATTCATTAATTTAATGTGAATAATAATCAATCTGTTATAATCAAAAACAAATACTATATATCTGAATTCAAACAAATTTTGTTTTTGAGTATGAATATAATTTACTCTAAAAGCTCTTAATCTTTTTTCATATGCATTAATTAATTGCATATTTTGAATAAATATGTGTTGAAATTAAAAATCTAGTACAAGTTTATTTAATACTTGACTAAAATTTAAAATATCACAAAAATAAAAAATTGAAAATTACAAAATTATTTTTAACTACATATACTTTACTGAATTGAATAAATTAACATTAATTTTATCATTTTAAATATAATTTGAGCGATTAAATACTTGATTCAAAATCATTAAAAAACCTTTCCCTTTTAATCTATAAGGTTTCATGGTCATGCAAAATCATATATATACATATAGTACTTGAAAAATCAGCTATGCACGTCGTGTGTATTGCAAAGATCGCCGCACCGCCTTTACTCTGAGCCGCTCAAATGTGTACTTAGCGGCGATGAACACACGTATTGGTCTGCCCCATCGAGATTCTGAGATTATGGCTCGGACAAGATAGCTGTCTATAGTTGGTTAAGATTTCATTCTGCAATTCACAAAAGAACATGTCGCGCAGACGACAATTACAATATAATCTGACGGCTGAGATTATTTTCTGCTGTATAAATCTTGTCAATACTGAATTACCAAAGAAATAAGAGACCGAAGATGTTTCTCATGGATGTGTTCAGATTAAGCAATAAGTGGAGACAATAAATCATATTGGTGTTTTCCATTTAAGCAGAGAATTCAGTCCTTGAAGTAACTGATGATTCGCAATGTGTTATTTTCCTCCCTATGAAAGATTTAGATATGTAATTATCACTTAAGTACAATTGAACAATATTATTTAATAAATGATTAGTGACTTTTATGAGCCGCATTGTTTCCAATATTTTTAATGCAATTTTTCAATACAATCTTTCAGTATTATCTTACATAAAATTATAGCATCTCTTTTAATTGTAGGCTGAATGTTTATAATGTACTCATAAATAACTAAAGTGAATTTTAAAAAGTCAAAGAGTTGATTACATATAACAGTAAAAGTATGAATTCATTAACTTATTACAACATCGATTTGCATGGAAAACAAAATTTATGTATAAAT
>JABFPM010005361.1:0-11377 GCA_022817325.1 Idris sp. 1 HC-2018 | reverse complement strand
AACTGTAGAGTTAAACAAATAATAGTTTTATACATTTACAATAGACGTACATTTTAATTATAAAATAATTAAAACTTGAAAAGTTTTTTTGACGGATGTAATGTATCGATTACATCAAAGTTCTATTACATATTATAGTATATCAACGTTATCGACGTGAGCAATTATAGTTATCAACAAGTTTTTAATGACAGACATTCCCTGTAGTTACATTAATTATATATTGAAATTACCTATTAACATATAAAAAATTATTATATATTTAGATACAAAAACTAGTGAATATTGTGATAAACGTCACACGAATAATGTGATTTCTTTCCATTTTAATGATATGATTCACGTCTTGAACGTGAAAGAAAATTCACATCTAAAGGACACTCAGCCTGTAATCACATGGAGCAACGAAAAGCCAGAGAAGAAAAAAAAGATTTTCAAATCAAAGTCAGACTTGTTATGAATTTTATGGTTCAAAACGAATCGTTTTGATCATCTAATTATAAAAACTCAGCAAATAAATATAAAATGTTGTTAAATTAAAAATTTTTCAAGCTCATTAAACCTTGCAAATTTAACTTTCTTTTTTTATTTAGCTGAAATGACAGTTATTATGAAAAACAAAACACATTTGAAAACTTGACCTCAATTCAATGGAACTTGAATGGCAAAAGTTAAATCGACATTTTAGTGTACAAAATTACTGTATTATGTTTTACGTGCTTTGCAAAGCCAAAACTTTTCTCAAGAAACATGCTTGCAAAATTAGCCAATTATTTTACCCGAGAGTGAATTAAAATTTAGTTTTAATGTAAATGAAAACATTTTAATAATTTTATAGCAGTGTAAAAGAGGGAAAAAATTGCCGGAAAAGTGAGACTTAAAGTAAGACAAAGACAATGAAGATATGCCGAGTTATGCATTATGATTCAGTGTGCGCCTCCGCGCACCTTATAATATCACTTGTTGCACAAATCAGCGTCGTGGCGGCGAAACTATTATCCCCGAACACATGAGAAGAACCACAGCAACTGATGTGGTCTTTAAGACGATAACTTAGCCAAATGTCACGCTCTATAAGCATAACGGAAAATTAAATTATTACAATCCCTCGTTATTTTATTTACTTTACCTAAAACCTTATACCTATATACAACACTGTTGAAAATAGTTTTTTTTTCTCGGTGTACAATTAAGTTAATTTTATTTAAAAAAGAAAGCTTTAAATAATAAACTTGAAAAACTGTTTAATATACGTTTCAACTAAATGTACATTAAATTTAGTTATTTTAAGATTTTTCCTCTGAGTAAATTTTTATAAAAAACCTCTTTTTAATTTGTAAATAAAACATAAAAAAAGTTTTAAAATAAAACGCAAAAAAGTGTTAAGTATTTGTTTTAACCGTAAGTGTAACTATTTCAAATTAAACTATTTAAATATTAAAGTTAGCAGTTAACTCGTCAGATTAAAATTACTAACTATCTGATGTGAGTTAAAATAAGTGAGTATTAAGGAATTTATATACATTTAAATTTTATTTGCCTGACTATATGCATATATATATATATATATATCTTTGATAGAATTTTCGTGTGGCGAACGATCCGAACAGAGAAGCAGAATGATAAAGTTGAAGGCACTATGCAGAATCCCATTCGTCGTATGACCATATACCAGGGATGACGAAATTCGTTTCACGAACTCGAGATGCGAAGTAACTTATCGGCTTAGAGAATTATAAAACTCGTCGTCTTTCGTCGTGATTCGACTGTACTTCTGCTACGAAAACCTCAAGTCTTTTTAGCCCGGGAGTAAAAGCCCCCTAATACGGAAATATGGCTTTTGTAAGATTGTAATTTTTCTTTTGCAAGATTTATACACATATATTTTACCCCAATAATATTTAATTATGCACTTTCTGAAAGTCTTTTCTTTTTTGTTAAAAAAAAGCACCGCAAATATTTTATTGTTTGCAAAATTATGCACGTCGCATATTTAATACTGTATCAAAACGTGAATACCTAAGATCGCAAGTGCACACAATTTTGTCACAATTATGCATAATCAAATTTTCCGTATTTATATTCAAACATAAATTTGCATGGCTTTGCATCTAATTAACATTTAGTGAGTATGATCGTGATATTAAGATGATACAAAATTACTATATATACACAAACACCCGGAAAGAAAATTTTTATTTTGATCATCAGAAATGTGCTGGTCTCTCAGGTCAAGCAAAATTAGCAACATCGAATTTTGGTATTGCCGAAAAGCGATCGATAAGCCGCCGCTACATATATATATATATATATATAGAGAGAGAGAGAGAGAGAAAGAGAGGTATATATATACATTGTCCAAGCACATTCCGGGAATAAAGTAGATGTTCAGTCACTTGGAAAAAAATTAATGATTACATTGCCAAGCATCAGGTAATAGCAAATAAAAAAAGAGCAAATAAAAAGGGTCTTAATTATTTAATCAATATTTGCTCCCGGCATATCATATATTTTTGCGAATTATTTATACATTGCGACACACAAGGTGTCATTGCTCTCAGCCAAATTTATTTTTGTTTAATCGATGCACGACTAAATTACTCCCAAAGCGTATATAATTCTGCAATAAATAATAAAAAAAAAAGTTAATTTTTAATTAGAGAAATGAATCTTTTTTTTTAAATTAGAAATTGAGAGGAGACAAAAGTGTGTACAGATATATACGGGGTTTGTTTATAGACAGTGTCAACAGCGAGTGATAAGAAAAGCAAATAGTCGAGGGTGCAAAATTGTTTAGCCGAGTTGAGAAATGGAAAAGACGACGAATGGACGACAAGTTTGTGGACAGATCGGCAATTGCGATATCTTCGTTTCTTTGCATTCCTTCTCTGTAGCAAAATCAACCCCTCGAAGCGGAAAGATTAATTCGAGTCTTGGGACGAATTACAAGCATGTGTGCTTGCAATAAAAAGGGAGCGGTCAGTTAGATAAATAAAAAATCTCAGCGAAAAAAAGGACACCCCAGTTGAAATTCTCAACTCAATGTAAAAATGAACAATCGTAAAGAAAATTGTGTCACGTAATTTGTTTTATCAAAAATTTAGTCTCATTTCAGTAACAGGAATTTCTGGTAAATTTACTATACAGAAGATAATAGAATACTTCTTTTAAAATAAAAGTTTTTCTTCGCAAACATTCTGTTTGTTAAATATTATAACTAGTTTAATAATTGTATTTATTGTTGAAAGTTTAACTTTCGTGGGGATTTAATGGAAATCCTTTGTTTTAACTATGATAGTAAATTTTGTTCCATCACCGACATGGTTATTAGACTTTTGAACGATTGAATCCTGCCGAATACAAATATTGATTAGTCAACAATGTGTGACATAGCTTGTCGTTTGCCAATAAACTGATCAACAGAATGCATAAGTTTCTTTGAAACAATTAGTGTTACCATAAATTTGTAAGTAGCCTTATGAAGAAAAGTGTAACTTGTGCTTACTAAATTGTAAGCACAAAATTAAAACTTTTTGCAAACTAAACTGTCAAAAATGTTTGCAATTTTAATATACAATTATTAATCATGTTTAATAAGAGTATATGAAATTTAAAAAATTAGCTTAAAAACTAATATTTAACTCAAATTTAACTTCTATTTCGAGGTTGGAATATATATATATATTAAATTCAATAAACTTAATATTATTAAAACTATACATTTTTAGATGAAAAACATTTCCATACAAAAAAATATTAAATGTATTGATGCTTTTTTGAGTAGTGTAAAATTAATTTGCTGCTTGGAAATAATTGTTTTTTTAAAATAATCATTTTACAAGTAGATTCTCAGTTTTATTAATTACTTTATAGAGTTATTTTTTTTATAATTTAATGATAATTTAAATTCTAAACAAGTTTACTATTTGCTAATTTAATTATCAACACTTAACTAAAAGACCCTCTGAGATTCATTTCTTACTTTTTTTATAGGCAAATTTGCTCATAAATTTTTCTGCGTTTACTTTGAAATTCTTTAATAAATCGAGGACTCACTAAACTTATCCTTGTAATATTACATATATAGCAGTTAGTAATTATAATGCAAAGATAAAATCGACCATTTTTAGGGCAAAAATGAATTATTTATCATGAACATTTGCAAACTTGTGTCTTGAATCAATAATGTATGATTTTGTATAATCAATTTTCCACGTACAATGAATAAAAAATCTTTGAAAACTTGTATTACAAGTTGTTTCTTTTTCGAAAAAAATTGCTGTAAAAAGTAAAAATTTGTGTACAAATATGTATTAGAGGTTATTTTTTGAAAAAATATAATTGCTTGTAAAGAGTAAACAATTTTTACAAATATGTAATTGAGTTAGAAGAAAAATAAAGTACACTATTTTATGATGTAATTTCGAAATATATCTAATTTGTAATACCCGATGATCCTTCATTCTTACGAGACTCAACATTTTTACGGTAGATAACACGAGCTGAACGTTCGATAGCAAAATAAATAATCGAACAAAACTGCAGCTGAAAATTCGCTAAATTAAAGAAAGAACAATTTTCTTTCTTTAATTAAATAAACTCGCAGTTCGATGAAAAATAAAAAAAAAAAAAATGTCTGAAAGATTGGAAAGGTGAAATCTTTCTATTTTCAAGACAAGATTTTTCACCGTACTCTTTGTCTGCAGGTTCCTTCATTGTCACGCAAAAAGATGCATTGCTCTAAACGTTAGACAAGTATTCATCAGCCGTCTGGCTAAAGTATACTGATTAGTAGATCGAAGAAAAAGACAGGCAAACTTCTTTCAAGAACAAAAAAAGACAAAAAAATGAACCGCTTCCTCACGCTAATGAAGAACGAAATGTTTCTGCTAATTTATACAAAAAAGTGATGTTCACTAAAATAATTGAATTTCCTGTATTCTTTGAATAGATTACATTTTAATAAATGATTAATCTCTTTTTAAGAAAAAATTAAAAATTTTATAAAAATATGAAATTGAAATGGAAAGTAACTTAATTATTTTAATGTCTATAATGCTCAGTCAATTTTTTAAATACTTGAGATGAAATAACAAATGCTTTTTTTGTGCGATTGAATTCTGTGTAATTCAGTTATATTGATATTTTTCATATTCCTGTGAGCAAACTTAAAAATATATTTTCAACGTTTCGTAAAATAATGAAGTAAATTAATCGTATAATACCAGTAATGTTAATATTTAAATGTTGCTTTAACTTAATTAGCATCGATAATTGAAGTTTACGATTATTTTGAACTTTTCAATTGTGTGTGTGTGTGTGTTTTTTTTTTTCAATTAATAAGTAAATATTTAATACTATTATACAATTAAATACTATTTTTATAGATAATAAAAAATATAATTTCTGCCAGAATTGAATAATGAAAAAAAAAAATTATTTTCTATAAAAAAAATATATTTTTATACTTTAAGAAGGTTAATAATTTTTGAATTTTTATTTTTTTCATAAAAAGCATGAAGTTCAAACTTCAGAGCATTTTATAAACGAAGCGAGTCTGCCCATTTTTTCTAGTTGTTAAACTTTCACTTAGTATATTTTTTAAAAAAATCATCGAAAAAATGGTATTAATCAAGTGTTTTGCAATCATCATTTATCTCTCTTCACAGGCGTAAAAGACTTTTCAAAAATTATTGGTGTGTTTCTTTTTGTGATGTATTTGTGTAAAAGTGTTGGCAAATTGACTGAATGGGGCGAGTCTACCCATTGACTTTCAACAATATAAGTAATCAAATTTTAATACAATTTAGTATAAAAAATATGTTGTAGTTAATTTTATAACTTATTTATTACAAAAAAAATGACTTTTGATTTAATAGTAACTTTTTACTAACATTTAAACGAAAATAATCATTTTATTCGATTTACACATTTTAGCAATTATTGTTCACATTATTTCATTAACTGTGAATATACTAATGTAAATATGAAAAATACAATTAAATATGGTTGAAATGATTATATTTACATAAAAAATTGATACAAATTTAATATCATGGTTTATTTAAACGTTATAAAGAATGGGTAAACTCGCTCCACGATTTCTTGACTTTTGTTTACATCAATAAAACTTACATAATGATCAGTTGTTTTGATCTCAAACATGTAAATATTTACTCTCAGAAATGTCCACAATGTAACACAACTCTGAAAAGTAATAGGAAAAAAATGGGTATTTCTTTAAATTTATTGGTTAATTTGATTATTAAAAAATTGATTAATTAATTGAAAATGTTGTTTAAAAAAAAAGTGCAAAAGACCCATAATACATTTTCAAGACGTTAGTGTCCCATAATAGAGCCAACAGTGAATTTTTTAAAAATATAATGTTTATTTAATTTAATAAATAAATAGGTTTAAAAATTATATATCGTATATTAAAATAGACAAATTTTCAGAACAAATTCAAATTAGTTGCATGTTGCAAAAAAACATAAATATTTTGATCATAATTGGTGATGCAAATATTATAACCTACATAGGTCAAAATTAAAACCTCTTATTACTTACAACATAAATATACTTACAAAAGCGATTAATGTTTTAAATAACAATTTTTTACTTGCAAATTTATTTAAAATCTTCATTTTTGTTAATTTCATTAATTATTAATAATTAGGGTGGTCCATAATACACACTGTCCTATAATACCCGTTTCTCCTGTATAAAAAACATATTTGTGGGCCACCAACTAAAAGTTTGCTAAATTTGTATACAAAGCGTTAGGAACGAGTTCCTATATGCTGCTGAAATAACTTTAAATTGGTAATAAAAGTTGAAACTACTATAATTATATCTTCCTTGCAATCTGAAATAAGTACTTCATTAGTAAAAAAAGTTTATTTAAAAATTAAAACAGGAAAATGTAAATAAACAAAAATGGATAGACTCGCCCCATGATAGGTAAACTCGCCCCGTTTGACGGTAGTTTCCTTTTAGCCGTAAAAAAAGTTAAAAATTGCTAATTGAGGCACGACTTTGGAACCATCTTTTTTTGTTTTTTTTGTTTGGCCTTTAAACCACGCAAAAAATAGTGGTCTTTTTAGAAATTTTAAATAAGCTATCAAAAGCCACTTATAATTTCATTGTAACAGTAAAAAAATCGAAATTTTAGAACTCAGGGGACACTTACAAGAACATTTTTCCTTGTTTCTTGACCTCTCAAAATGCACAAAAAAATCTAATTCCAATGAAAAAGAGTAACACCTTTAAAATTCTTAATTAAATAAATGAGAAAATAAAAAATATCTATCGAATTGTTCATATAAAAATGTTCTCCGAGCATTTGTCAAAAATTTGTCTATATTTTTTCACCAAATATCGATTTTTTTTGCTTACTCTTCATAGTTAATGGATACATGAGTTATCCTTCGGAAAAGAAGATATCATTCGTATAAATTCAGACCAGACTAACGTGAGTTAGATTTACGAGTATTCCGATTTAACCGAACAACAAGATTACTTAAATTTGGACAGCTGTATATACAATATTTAAATGAAAAATTGCAGAAGTATTGTATTATTTATTTACATTATGACTCTATACGTTTATTAAACAGAAAAAAAGAGAAATATGAAAAATTGAATCAAAAGCTTTTGTTTTACAAAATGAAAATATTTTTTACGATATTCAATTTCATAGTACAATTTTGTTCAAAATATGACAAACAATCAGAAATAAAAATAATTTAATACAATATTCTGTTTGGGTAAACTTTAAAATAAACAAAAGCTTTTATTCACGCGATAAATAATATTCCATATAAATTACTGTGAAAAAGAACTCAGCAAAATTTTTCTTCCAAAACGAGCTAAAGTTATTTTTAGAAAATGACAATTTTGTAAAAATAAATTTGACAATTTTATTTATCAATAAATATTTATTTTTACACTAACTAATTTAAAGAATATGAAGTGCAATCTTTGTATAGTATATTATTTCTAATAGCATGAAATGGAGTCAAAATGCAAAAGAAAATGTGAGGTTCTATCAAAGAGTAGAGAATCAATTATTCTTGCATTTAATCACTTTTATTTTGTCTACGAACAATAGTTCAATTATTTTTCATAATAACAATCATAATTGACCAATTTCTATAATAAGAGTTGTTTGAAATTTATTTCCTGACAGATATACAACTTTTACTTTTACGTACAATAAAATTGATTCACAATTTAATTCCTTTTTTTTCAAAAAACATTATAACAAAGAATAAAGAGCCAGTACATTTATTTCTCGCATTTATAATTATTAAGAAAAAAGCAAGTATTTATTAAAACAAAATATTCTCAACTAATTTAAACTTCTTTAACAACAAATTTCTATTTATGGCAACTTCATTTCCCTGAATTTGTTTCTTGAATAATCCATCGCAAAACATGATCGAGTTGTATAAAGAGGTATATTTATTATTTAAGTAAAGCAGATCTTATCTCTTAATCGGATTACACGGAGTGCATCTTTACTCATCCCTGTTATAATTTATACCAATGTCTAAACGTCTTATCCGTTTTGTTTTTCAAATAGTCTTTAAACATATTAATTTTCTTCTCAATGAAAATATCATTTTGAACACTCACTAATTTAATTTATAAAAAAAAATAACTGTTCCTTACACACTAAAAACTAGTATTTTATTTTAAAACGTGTTGTCATCATTTTTATGAGGAGGTTCCAGTGAATTTTCTGTTATACGAAAGAATTTATAAAAAGTTATGTAACTGTGTATGTATTTTTATATAAGCCATTAGTTCTTGTGGTTTTCTCAATTACGTAGATATGTATTTTCATGTTAAAATACAAAATTTAAAGAAAAAATAGTTTTTTCAAGTAATTACTAATATAAATAGTATATTAGTAAAATTCTTTCATCAAATAAAAGCAAAAGAATTAATAAAATGTAAGTTTTAATCATATTCTTAAAATTTTTCACTATAAGAATTACAATTGACCAATTTTTGTAATAAGCAGAAATGTAACTCCTTTAATTCTTGTATTGAATTTTTTCTGTAAGCTTTGCTCATAATTTTCAACAATCTCTCGCACGGATTTAAAAAATCTCAAAATTATTCAGAAGGCCACCTCAATGGTTCAGTGGTGAAGGTGTTTGCTTTAGAAGCGTCAAAACGCGAGTTCGATTCTCCTCTCGGGATACTTTTCGTTGCTAAAAAATTGTGGGTGTGCTGCTGGGAGTCGAAGGTTCAAATTCGATGTTCATTAAATCATAAATATTTAACAAGAACCAAGATACCAAACGGGATTGTTCGCTGACTTAATAAACCGCAACGTAAAAAACAATCATAACAGAAACGGCACTATTAAAATGAAATTGGTGGTTTCTAGTGCAGCTGCGTGTTTCAAAGCAGCGACTGTTTTTCATGTTTATGTGTGTAATATCGTGAATTCCGCCAAGCAAATAGTAATAAAAAATTAAAAAGTTACGATACGTAACATGTACAAATAATAGCCACATTAGAATTTACCCAGTGTATTGGGCTGATTACAGCAAATACGTTGTTGAATTTTACTTCAATACGATTATTATTATCCAAACCTCAAAAACCATTCATACACAAGGTATTAGAATATGTTAGGTAATTATTAACAGAGAAGGAACCGAAAATATACGACAGAAATTTTATGTTGAACTCGACAAGCACCTGATTCAAGCAAATGTTTCTTAAATAAATTTTTAACTTGAGAATTTTTACAAAAATAGTCGAAATCAACTTTAAAATACATTTAAAAAATGCCGAATTAAATACAAAAAAAACACTAGTAACCTTATTTTTTATAAATTATTATATATAAATATACACTAGTAAACTAAGACTTAAACTCAATTGAAAGCAAATTTAAAACATGCAAAAATTATTAAAATAAATATTTTTATAAAAAAATTTGTATAAATTCTATTAATACAAAATTATATTAAAAAATTATTAAATAAATGCACTGTATAACGTAAGAAAAATGTTTTATCAAAATAATATACAAATTAAAATTTTTGATTTGTTATAAAAAAGACTAGAAATATTAAATTTATAAAATTCTACAATAAATTAATATTATCGATAAGTCTCAATCACATTGAATCTAACTGGAAATAAAAAAGTGTGATATATAAACAATATTAGCACATTTTTACAATTAGTATTTTTGGTACATACAAGAGGATGCAGAATTAGAATTCAAAAGTTATTTTATTTATCTGATTCAGTGTAAATAGATTCAAAAATAAAACATTTTTCATTATTCTACTTCGTTAATAATCTCAATTTCGGGGGCCAAATTTCGTTGTTTACGTAGCTTAAATTTCGTTTAAATTTCAGTTTTACTTTAATTGTGAATGGTGAATATTTCACTTATTTATTCAATTTCTAAAATGATAAATAAGCTCCAAAGGTATATTAGATTTGCCTTAATGAAAATTGTTTTTTTTTTCACATTTGTGACTCAATACGATTCTTAGTCCATAAAAAATAGCATTTGCGAAATGTATTTTTTGGTCAATTTCAGGGTAAATTTTGTTTAAGCCAAAACTTTATTCCAGAAATATGTTTGAATCATTTGCTTGCCGCATTCAAAATAAAATTTTTGTCATACATTTTTGATCACTTTTTGTTACTTTTTTCTCAATAATCACTTGATGTATTCCAGTAACCAGTGTATGAATTATTTTTGAGATTTGAACAGTAACCGTATTGAAGTACAATTTAACAACGTATTTGTTGTAATCATGTCAATAAATTTCCAGTTACTGGGATATTTTACGTAGTCATTTTCCACATAAAAATACATAAGTAGCAATAGTTACATGACTTTTTATAAATTTCTTCGTTCAGTTGAAAATTCACTGGAACCTCCCCTAAAACGTTTTACAATAAAAAACAATTTGAAATAAAACCCTGAAATTTTTAAATGAAATTAATTTTGTATCGTGTTTTAATTCTAAAAACTAATTGTAAATTAAACCCAAAAATTTTTTAATTCTGTAATTGATATTATGTGTATTCAGGTTTGCATACCTTTAGCTAGTTTTTATGCCATTCCTATGGGAAATTCCTGACGTGAAGAAATAGGCCAATACCGGTTCAATAATGTTAGCACATTACACCACAGGCTCAGTGCTGGACCAAAATTGGGACATTTGTTAGCTTCTCATTATGCAGTCTAATCAAACCTCACCAAATTAAAAACTTAACTTAAAATAAAACCCTATATACTCAAATATTAATTCAAACAAATTTATGCATCGAATTAATGTTTTCATTTTTAATTTTCTTTCTTTTCGTAATTTACAGCTAATTATTGTTC
>JABFPM010005360.1:0-11378 GCA_022817325.1 Idris sp. 1 HC-2018 | reverse complement strand
AGTTTTTAAATATTTCAAAAGTTCAATATATTATTCAACATAAAATTTACAATTTGTGAAGTTCAAATTTTTCGTTTATAAATATAGCTCAATATTTGTTAATATAACTTTCGATATTTTTCTATCGTATAAAATCACTTTTTATATCTTTTTTTATTATAGTGACCAAATTAAAGATTTTAATTAATGGTCAACATACAAAATTTTGTTTTCAATTTTTCACAATAACTTTTGTTAAAACAGTTTTTTTAAGAAAAAGATAAATCTTAAATGAATCTATTTACGATAAATTATTTTATGAACAAAAATTTAAAAGAAATTATTAAAAAAAATATAAAATACTATAAAATAATTCCATTTTTTATAGATGTTCTGCTTCATTACTTTATTTGAAAATCAGTAAAATAAAAAACCTTGAAAATGAAAATTTAGCCTAAAAAAACCTGGAAAACACCTTGAATTTTAAATTAACTATTCGCTGGACACCCTGAACTTTCAGGCTGAGTTTATTAGTTTTGTACCATTGTAAAGTTGAGTAAAATAATTATTACTGAAAAGTTTTCTCTGCGTGTATATAAGGAGTACATAGATATTTATATATATGCAAACTGTACGGTTGCCGAATCGACGAAGAGTCAATTGAATTGTGACAGTTGTTACTGAATGTCTTACGGGCAGTTATTAAGCAATTTTGTTATAACTGAGATTAGTGGAAAGGGTGAATGCTCGATTTATGATAAACAGTGGTGTGTGTCATGGTTTGATTGGATTTTCGCGTTCGGATACAAAAGATGAGAAGATGAAAACAAGGAGAAAACCACAAATTATACATATTATATTCTAATAATATAAGGCTTGTAACATGGAAAAAAACAAGATAAAAGTAACCGTATATTAGTGTTTTGCATATACTTTATATATTTACTTTAGGTATGTAAAGTGAAGTACCGAAAACAGTCGCGAAGCAAGAGTAATAAAAAAAAAAAAGAAATATGATGCAATTAGTTGCCTTATCAACAAGGAATGGAACGCTCTCGTCATTCTTTTACTTTGAAAATTTTGAAATATCTTTTTTTATAATTTTTGTTTCTAGCCTAGCTTCACACTTTATGTCTGGTCTTTAGCGACGTTGTTTGCACCTATAGTTGATTGCGACGAAACACAAATTGACTCTTGTGTTAAAAAATTATTACATTAATCATTTAAATGATGCGGAAGATAAGATTCACTAATTTTGTTTCTTTTTTTCTAAAACGTTCAATTCCAAGATAACTTTTATCTTTTATTTTGTTCTTAATACTTAATCGAACTTTTCTTTTTGTAATTAAAATATTTTCTAATTAGAAAAGTTTTTACGAAAAAATTTACTGTAAAGTTGATACAGTGACAAATTGTTTTAATTTTGAAGTGATAATTATTATTTGTAAATAATGATTTCTTCCGCATCTCCTTTAAATCGCCATATTAAATCAAACACTTTGATAAAACATCGAACAAAAAGTCCAATAATAATGTTGAGTACATTGATTAAACGTCGAAGCAACGTGATATTGTGCAATTTTTCTACAAAACTTATAGATTGTATGTGGCGTTTTGAAAAAAATAAAAAAGAAAGAAAAAAATTAAAGTCCCTGTATAAACATTTTGTCGTTTTCTCAATGTAGGCGTAATCAAAGATTTTTGTTCGACGTTCAAATAACGAATAAATTGTTGTTATTTCTCTCAAGTCGCACTTTCCTTCGTAAAGCTCACCGATCAAACAACTTTCCCACAGCGTTATCCATAATTCAAGTAGAATCGCGCGATTTTTTTCCAATCGCGAGGTCCTATTTCGTCAGTTTTGTAAGCACACAGCTTTGTAATAAAAGAAAAGCAAATCAAATAAGAAAAATCGTGAAAGTCCATCGATTTTCTTCCTCGTCGCTAGTCGTGTCTGGTGTCTAGTTTTTGGCTTCTAAAACAGGGTTGCGTAAAGGAACTTTAAATATATATTTTTTTTTAATTTGTTCTTCAGTTTACTAAAGTGACGTTAAGTCGAAAAATTGCGTTGATACTCAACCCTGGTTTAAATACAAGTAACAATATACATTAAATTAAACAATACACTTTGTACAATAAGTTTTATTGTTATTGACTCTTATGCTTTCTCAAGAATGTTTTAACTTTTCTGTCGCGTACTGAAAATAGTTGTAAAAAGTTTATTACTTTAGACGGGATTTCCATCCTCGAAAAATCGCGACTATACAGTTAAAAGAAAAAAAAAACATAAATTCGGATTAATTAGATATGTATATTATATTTTTGTATTTGTTAGTTATTTCTTTATTTTTGTAATTATATATATTTCAAATTTAGTATACTAGGTATAAAGAAAAAAAAAGAAGAAAAATTTAAGATAAAGATGGGAATCCCGTTTTCCTGGGGCTCGAAGGTACGACGTAAATTTGAAGCCAGATTTCTTCGCAATATTCCAAGTTTACTTTATAAATAACTTTTTTACTGTAGAGTACGACAGAATTTCGTACCTTCGAATCACACACTAACGAGGATAAATATTGTGTCATGACGTCGCTTTGTACTTTAAAATAAAAAATACAAGAAAAAAGAATAAAAGTTCATTTCTTAAGCGATGACATTG
Organism: Idris sp. 1 HC-2018; assembly: GCA_022817325.1. Classification (NCBI taxonomy): domain Eukaryota; kingdom Metazoa; phylum Arthropoda; class Insecta; order Hymenoptera; family Scelionidae; genus Idris; species Idris sp. 1 HC-2018. The sequence goes on along the minus strand of JABFPM010005360.1, from coordinate 8,740 downwards.
AAATATTAACGACGCGATCCGAATACTTCGAAACAAATTTTTATGATATGAAAAATAAAGTAAAATAAAATAAAAAATGGCAAGGAACTTGACTTGCGTTGGCTACCAACGTCGAAAGTTAACGGTTGTAAGAAAATCGTGTAATATTTTGTAAAGCATGTCGTACTTCTTTAATATTAGATTTGAATTTGCAAAGCATTCAAGTCGAATCATTTTTAAAGTTATATATATAAATATATTCTTACATTTAATTGTTAATATTCGTGTTAAAGGAGCTACATTTATAATGTAAATTCTCATTATCTATGCGCTTCAAGTACTTTTACATGTTGTGCTTTGTGCAGTTTAAATTTTTTTTTTATTATTCTTATCAATTCATAATGTTTTGTTTTCCTACTTTTTTAAAAAGAATTTTATTCATCAATTATGTTTTTTCCTTTCAAAATATATTTGCATGTCTACGAACGCCGTATAAATTGATCTTCCACGATTTGCAATTGTAGTGTGAAAAAAATAAGAATATTTCGTTCGAAATCGAACTTGAATTGAAAGAAATAAAAAAAAGACAAACAAAAGAAAAAATAATAAAGAAACAAATTTGTATATTTAATACCAAGATACGTTGTTCGTTTAACGTATAGGATTAATTTTTTGAGAAAGTGGTAAAAACAAAATAATAAAAAAAATTCGAAAGAAGTATTTTAATAATGTTTGTAAGATAAATAGTAGATGTTTTATAAACATTTTCTTTAAACAGGACTTCGTATTATATACTTACGTTTTAAGACATACGAATTGCTACGTCTACAGCAAAGGCAACTTGTTAAAATAGCTTGTAATCAAATTATAAAACAATTTATTTTATAGCAAATTCAAATAAAAATAATAATGTGCAAATACAAATCGAACATTTTCAGTGGACAGACCAGTTATCAACAAGTGAAATGAAATTTGCATCACTTTCTTATTTACATTTAAATTTGTTTTTAAAATTTATTATAATTTATTTTATTATTAGTAATTCGAAAAGATAGTTTATATTTTTGTTTTAAAAATTATTCACTTGAAAAATAAATTTTGTAATTACTTTTAATTTTGATCTGTTTTAAATCTTGAATATTTTGTTTAATAAATATTTGATTCAGTTAACATCAAAACTGATGAAAGTCAAACCGCACGTATGTATATTAAAAATAATAACTATATTGAAAATAATATAGTTATTATTATTAAACAAAAAATTAGTAATCTTTATATATTACTTGAAAACTTTAATTCTTTTAACAATAATAAATCAACTGATGAAAAAACTTATTTAATTAAAAGAACAAATTTAAAGTTATTAAATTAACATACAAAATTGGATAATTAATTTAAGTTTATGTGATAGACTATGATTCACAATTGGAGTAACAGTGAGAACGATTATCACATAGCATTAGAAAGTGCTTATATATATGTATTTGGACGTGTACTCTAGTTGCATAATTTCGGAATTATCAGCGACCAGCAATCGACATTAAAAATGAACTTTTTCATTAACATTATTGACTGAAAAGTCTTAAAAAAATTGATTCTATTTTATTAAAATTGGTATTTATTTTTTAACAAATTTTATTTCAAAATATAAACTGTGCAATAAAACTTGAACAACTTTATTGAGAAATAAAAAAAAATACATTAATACATTTTCGAAGAAAATTTGTACACCTAAATTTTTAATTCTGACTACAAAACTTTAATTATATTTTTACAAAATGTAAAATAAAATTTTATTACAATGTAAATTAGAGTAGAAATGTATTTCTTTGTTTAAAAATTTTATTTTTTTAGCCTGATAAAAGAAGTAAAATCTTTTGTGATACATATATACACATTTCGGAGCCGTGGACAGTGGAAAAGCATCGCGCTGGCGCAATAAAGTGTCTCCGTCTGGCGTTTGTGTCCGGAGTGAAGGGGCTCTCGCTGTGTTTGTCGCTTGCGCAGGCGCTGTCCCGCCCGCGTATGAATCGAAATAAATCGAACGATGCTGAGGCGCTGAGCCGATCACAGTGCACGGTGCTCGTTGGAGGTGAAGCAGCTACTCGCGTAGGGATGATCAAAGCGAGTCATCTGTTATCGTGGCCCTGTGCGCAACCGAAGCCGTGATCCTCGTCTTCTCAGCCACGGAGTGCGCCACAACAAAATAATATCTGCCGTGACTCGGCGTCGCGCCTACGGATGCATATGGAGGTGCGTAATTTCGCGCGGTCCTTTTTTTACAAAACAACCTGTTTTCTATAAACAAACATTTTTCCGCCTAAAAGCTGCCTGTCACAACAAAAAAATTATTGTCATGCGTCACACTGTCTCGTCGCTGAAACGTCACTCAAAATAAAGCGAGACATTTAAAGCGGCCACCATTTGTATACACTCTCAGCTGACGCGCAACTGTCAGCTGCACGGACGTACACAAAGCGCGTACCGTTCCCTTTGTTTTGTTTTTTTTCTCTCGCGAACCTCGTTTTTTTGTTGTTTCTTTTAGTCTAATGCATTTTTGTTATTTTTTTGGCCTCTTTCATTTTAAGGTCTTTTATTTTTGTTGGCGTAGCTAAATGTTTGAAGCCACGCTCGATTATGACGCTCGCGACTTTTGTTGTCAAGAGGCTTTTAATGAATAATTAAAAACAATTTCTAACGCTTTCCAAACTATTGTCATGAATAATTGTTTCAGAATTGTTATCCCTTTTTTGATACAATTTGTTAAAATCAATAGGTAGCTTTTTTGTTATTTGTTTATATATGTATATATTGGCTTTTGGGAAGATAAAGGGAAGTGCATGTATTTGAGTGTATGTAAACAAAGATGCTACACTTCTTTGACTGAGGCATATATATATATATTTATATATGTAAATGTATTGTTTTTTGTTTTTACGATTGTTCTAACAATTTTTTTTTGTTCAAATTTAAATAACGGCTTTCTGAACAGAGTTAAAGTAATGGAAATAAAAAAAACCCTCTCTTTTTTTTTCTTTTAATTCTTTCAATTTCAACCGCAGAATTGCCTCGTAAACTAATTTTCTTTTGCGTTCGATTTCTTTGACAACGATGTAAAAGGTATCTAGTAGTAATTTACTGTTACCTGCGTATAGTTATAAAGGGTGAACATTTTATTGTGATGTATACAGAAATGTTGAAAAAAAGGAGACGAAAATCACCTGTTTGTTACTATGCCGGACTTCTATGTCTTGTTTTTGATTGTATCCAATAATTACTACTTAATTTCGATTAAATGCACACATTTAATTTTCTTTTATTCCGCAGCCTAGAAATTTATGATCTTATCTCGATTAATTTTATTTATATTGACTTTTCCGACGAGGCAAAGAGAAAATTGCCTGGACTTAACGCAAACAGCTCTGATATCGAAACTCGTTTATTCAACGCTATAAAAATGTAATATATACACATATTCGAAGTACATTTACCAAGTCTTACATCAAATTTTTGATTTCTCTTCTTTCTATATATATATATATAATGTAATATTATTTGAGATAGAATAAAAAAGTGTTGTGAAATTGTTTTAGGTCGATGTTAATGTTAGTCCAGAAAATGTTAACCGAAAAGCAGCCTCGGCGAGCTCCGACTTTCCTCTCTGTTGCTATTCGAACGTGACCAGCTGTCGCGTTTGCGCCGTTGGGATCTTGCCATTAAGGTCAACCGACTTTTACTTTTCCAAAAGCCTATTTTTGTGTTCATTATTTTTTTCATTGATGACAAAAATTTACCAGTCATTTGGTCAAAAAATGATTCGAAAAACCACAAAAAGAATAACGTCACTTTTTGCGCTCGCGTGTGAGCGATCGGGGCCGTGACCGGGATCGCGTGAGTCGCTCTTTTTCTCGTGCACATTGTTTATGTGTATGAAACGCGCGCGCGGTCTCGCCAGGCAGGAAAGTTGCAACTTTCCGCGCTGAAAAGTCAGCTCAATACAAAACATATCAACATGTAATTAAACTTTGATCATCTTTTTAAATTATTTAATTTTGAATTTGTTGTCATGTTTATTTAAAAATCACTATTTGGTTTTAGACAAATAAATTTGAAACTGTTAAGGCAATTTATTTACAGATACAGTTGTATAATTAATTGAACGCCTTTTATGTAATGGAGATCGTTTAAGTTGAAACAAATGTTCTTAGATAATTTATTTAATAAAAAAATGCTCAATTAATTGTACAGAAACTAAACATGTTCTTGTAAACAAATCGGCTTGATAAATTGGCTTGAATAAAACGTTTTATTAGAAAAGAGTTTGATACATTGATTTTTGTTAAATACTTCAAATAAATGTTTAATCTTAAAAAAGCATATTTAGAATTTCAAGATTTGAATATACATTTGTATAAATATTTAAGTATTTTGTGTGACACTTCTATTAAAGGATGAAACTTGCGTAAAAAAGTCACCGCGTTGGTCTGAATTCTAAATTTAATTACATGTAGAAATGTTTGCAAGTTGAATGAATAATTGTTTTTAAGAAGAGCTTACGATTGAGCACTGTAAATTTTAGCGATGTTTGTTTGCACTTATTTGAGAAAATATATCGAGAAAGAGTGTTTAATAAAGTTTGAGCTGGATTTGAAATGTGCATCAGCATTTGAACTGCTTTTTATTTCATGAAGTTTATGAACTATGTTTAACGAATCTTTTAGATGTCAAAACGCCAACAGTTGTGTAAAATTTTGATGAATTAATGTCACGCAATGACTTAAGCTTGGCAAAATGTCAAGTTTTTCAACTTCTTTTTATTTTCTTTCACAAGTACAAAGTTTTGTTTTTTAAATTAAATTTTATATTTGATCACGGAAACTTTTTTTATTAATTATTAACATTGTTTAATTAGAAAAGAAGTATTTTTAAGCATCTATCAGAGATTTAGATTTAGTTAATCTGTATTTTTGCATATATGTATTTATAATCGTTATTGACTTTTTAGTGCTTGTCTTGTCACATTAAATATTGATATGAAAATATAATAACTTTTTTATTGAAAAATCTATAAATATTGAACTTAAGTTAGATGTATTGTTATTTGATGTATAAATTTAAATTATTTTATTTCGCGTTAAGTAATAAGTGATGACGGAATTAAAATTAATAAAAGTAAAGTAAGTTCATTTATTTAATTATATTTTTGTAAATGACTTTTATTCTTGTATTATATATCATGGAAATATCGTTGAAAAGCTGTTTTAAACTAAAAACCTATATTTGGATTGTTTTTAATAAAAATAGAAGTATTTTTTAATGTAAAATTCTTTTATTCATATTATGCGAATTTAAAATTGTATTTCATATCATAACAAATATTTATTTACATTTATTTGAAGAAAATTTTACTATAATGTTTCTAAAGTTGATTGAAATGTAAACTTTTTTATTATAATCGTTTATTGAAATAACAACAAATACAGGTAGTAGACGGCATAGCGACCAAAACTACGTAGCGGTTTACATAATGCACTCTTTAAGTATCATTTTTCCATAAAATTGAACATTTTCTAATTCACAACTAAAGATTATTTTCTCAACAAATAGCTACTTTCAAGACAAAATTATATATATTTATACATTTTTACAAATATAATATTTTGTTTGTTTTAAATCAACCTATCAGGTCCCAGTTACAAGAACAAAATTATGCCATTTTTCGTCAATAAATGCGCGCATTCGTTTGTATTATCGACGTTTAGAAGTTGACGGTTTCGAACTTATGCCGCACATTATATTTTACTTTTGCATAAGATTTCTCGAGACACATTTTTATAATTAAATGTCATCTTCAGATTATTATTCACTGTCGCGTTCTTTTTGCGATATATTATTGCATTAATACGCGCATATACGTTTATTGTTCATTGATTGACACTTGATAATCGTCCACAATAGCATTATTTCCAAGTGTCTAGATAACGATAAAGAGGAAAGTATATTTCTGTTAATTGCGACGTATTCATAGCTTGCTCGTACGTCAGTGTAGCTTCAATAGCAATTTTTCATCGTTACCAAACGTACATTCAAAACAAGATTGCTCGACTTTTCATTTGATTTTTCATTTTCAATTTAGTTTATTTAATTTCAACAGAAATAAGGAAATTTGTCATTCTTCTTCTTTAACTTTATTTTCTTTTGTTGTATTTTAAAAATTTGTATAGGTCAGTGTTATTGCGAAAAGTTTAATCGCAACAAAAAAGTTACTTTCATAAAAGTGATAAATCATTTAAAGTTTTTAAACTAAAATATATATCTATTGATAGCATATATTGTATACATTTCATAGAGCTTGATAAGTATAAGTCTTGAGATCGAGAAATTGTAATAAATGAGGTTACAATAAAACTATTTCTCTCAATACTAACTTTATTCATTCCATTTAAGAAAATTGTACCTGAAATAAACAAAATTCATAAAAATATATATATGATCTTATGAAATATAAGTAGTAAATATTTATTTCAACTTTTATAGTTTTAAAAGTAACTTATAATAATTTTTTTGTTCAATGGCTATATAACATTTTTATTTATAATTTTAACGATATTTATTTAAAGATAAAATCTTTATTTCTCGCATTAAGTTGCATGACAGAAGAAGAATTGCTCTAATAAAAGTCTATTATAAATTCATAAATCATAATATTCCATTTGAAGATTAATTTAAAAGAAGACAAAAAAAGTGTTTAACTTTTGTAAAATAAAATTGACTGCATTTTGTGGATGATAAAACAATAACAAACCAAGGATAATCAAAATTACAATTGGAACGTTGACGTATTAATTGCTGTCTAATGTCAGTTACCTTTTGCAAGTATAGTTTGCAATTTGTTTAGTCACATGGCATTTCCGAACAATCGATGCAGCACGTGCTCGGCGTGACACACTGTTATCATTATTTTTAAAGTTGCCGGACATAATAAAAATAGATTCATTATTTATAAGCAGCATTCAAGTCACGAGATCATAATTTCAATTTATCAGTGCATTATCGTTTTTGCTCGAAAAACTTCTTTCATTATCGTCTGCACCTTCGCTTGTCTGGCAACAAAAATTGTGAAAAATATTTACAACTCTGTCTGCGCAGCAAGAAAATTCATGAACATAATTTTTGTAATGAAACAAAAAAAGTATAATTGAAATTTTAACTTGTTATAATTATATTTTGTAATTAATTGTCACTTGAGTTTAAATGACATATTAAGGAAAAATACTTCAGTTTTAAGCTTTCTTTTTTGAACAATAGTCAAGCTGTGGTCGTAAATCAGGAGTTTCATTTAATTAGCATGAATTTATAGTTTTTTAGGATTATGTTATTAACTCATTTGCTAGATTAGTTTTTTTTAAAGAAATATTTCGTTTTTTCCAAAAACACTTTGACGAAGTCTCAGTAATTACATTATACAAAAAATGCAACAAAATTACACAAATGTATGTACAATTATTGTCATATTTTAATACATTTACAAGCAGTAAAATAAAATTAACACTCATTATATATTGTCATCAAATTTAATTGGAAAAGTCAACTCGGAATTTGTGTACTTATCAATTTCCAAACAAAATCGTACATTGGCTTTTTGAAAACGGTTTTGACTGAACCGTTATGCACTTATCAGTGTTGCATTAATCCATTATTATATCATTTTTATTGACTTTAACATTTGAGCAAACAAACATCATCAGAAATATTTTAACTAGGCTACAAAATTTCCAAAAAGATATACCAATTAAAATCTACAGAAATTCTTTCAAATAAAAAACAGTGAAATGTCTCAAATTAAATAAGCTCGGAATAGCTATAAATAAACTTCTCCAAGAAACCTACCACAACAAGAAAAAATGTTTCTTCAGCAAAAACAAAAATTTATTTCCAAAGCCGACGAAGTAGGATTTATTACAAATTGCTTTTCTTCAAACGTATATCTATCGGTATAAAAAAAGAGACCGCAGATAAGAGCTTTGGCTTTTTATGTACAGATTAGCTACGTTAACGCTTCCGATCGATGGCAGACGAATTTCCTTTGCCAGAATCGCCTGGCTTCTTTGTTCTTTGGCCAGACGTTGACCTTTCCCTCCTGGGCGACGATTTGTCGCGCGCGTTCAGCCAGCAGGATGCACGCAACTCACATCAATTCGCTGAATTTGGCAGCATGATCCTGCGAGGCATTAACAGAAGGCATTAGACAGACACACACTAAGTCTTGTCGAGCGCCGGACAGTGACCTGAAATAGGTCAGACTGTTTTTCTCAGCTTGCTCGGCTGTTCCCCTTTGGATCGTGCTCTCTAGCAATTTTATATAAACTGCGTGTTATGTTGTCAAACGCACGTAGCTGTCGCTGAACGCAGCCAGTGTGTGAGATAAAACAGGCGCCATTGCAACAACAAAAAAGTTTACAACTTTTTTGACTTATTTTATTAAAAAAAGTATTCATAAAATATTCATTCAAAAAAAACAAATTTGCAGAAGCAATAAATTTGTATTATAAAGCTATAAAAAAAGGAAATGAATTAATTTGTATTCACATTTGTCAAAATGCAATAAAGTTTGATAAATTGATGTTTGCAGTTTAGATGGAAGAAAAGATTAATGTAAAGGTTTTAAACATAGTTATTGATGAATGACGAAGGAAAAATATTTGTCAATAACAATGGTTCGATTTATCATTAAAAAAACACTTTTTTTTATTTCATTGAC
>JABFPM010005359.1:0-11378 GCA_022817325.1 Idris sp. 1 HC-2018 | reverse complement strand
CGTCCGAATTTTCTTCGTCATTTTTTCTCTTTCTCGAAGCCAAACTCGACTGCGAACCTAACGACGAGACAGAACCGATTCTCTTTAACGAAGTCTGCGAAGAATTTTTCAGCAGCTCCGACAAATTTGAATGTAAAGGCTTTTTGTTAGAAATTCTTCGTCGATCCATGTTGTTGTTTTCTTATTTTTCTTCGAGGTTACAAAAAAACTGTTGCAAACAAGTGTTTTGAATTTGTTTGATTTAAAGACCACTTTTTTGTGATGATGGCAGCACTTAGCTATAGTACCAATTGTAGAAGAACGTGCTGAAACCAGCAAAGAAGAGAATGTTATCAACAGTCGATAAGACAGTTTCTGCTATTTATTGACAGTCAATAAGACAGTTTTCTGTTATTTAAGTTCTGAACATGGGGTCTGCAGGTGTATTTTTTAAAAGTATAAATAGAATGGGCGTTATTTCAAGTTTTGTCTTAACTTCTGCAAGAAAAGAAAATACAGTTTATTTTGTGATAACATTGGTAAGATATTTAATTTTAATTCTAATACAAATAATTTGATTCAAACCGTTATTAATCATGTTATATATATTTTTTTTTCACTTTTAAATGGGAATGGTATAGCTATATATATTTTTAGATATTTTCGCAGGAAGGTACGTGTCTGCTATTTTATGTAAACATAATACAAATTATTTTGTTAAGTGAAAAAAAGGAATAATGAGCATTTTTTGTTTATATTTACAGATTTGAAGTGGATTTTGTTTAAAAATTGTTATATCAGACAATTTGAGTAACTCAAATAAGGAATCGTTTTTTTACGAAATTTCCAGAAGACATTTTGGACCAGTAAATTTTGAAATTTTGTTTACATTTTAGACAAAACCGGTAAGATATTAAAATATATTTTAAGTTGAGTTATATTTTTTATATTCACTTTGATATACAGTTTAATTTAATATTATGGGTGAGCTTTATTACAAAATAAGACATTTTTTATTATTTTCTAAATGCACATATTTTTCTTTTTTTTATACATGTTAACGATTATTTTCAAATTTAAAAATGTATCTCAACTTTCACAAAACTTTCAATTAAAATGAACAACTAAATGAAACGTTTAAAAAACTTTTTTTATAAAACTATTGTACAATTATTGCATTATTAAGTTTCACAAATAAATTTTATTAAATATCTATAGTTAAGAATAATTAATTTGTATGCAAAAACGAAAAAATTCATTTTCAATTAAATAATTTTAAGAGCATATTTTTCATTTATAATAAAATTATCGATTCAGTTTTCATTTCACAAGGTTGAAAGACTTCAAATAAAATTATTTATAAATGAATCATTCAAAAATATATATAACTAAAATTTTAAATTACAAAGTTAAAAATTAAAAAGTTATCTTCAATTTTATATAAAAATATTTGTTGAAAAAGGAAAAATAAGAAAATAATGAAGAAATCTTTAATGATTTTCAGATTAAAAATCCAACACCATGGACATCACAAAAATCTCCACCAATAAAAAATCGTTCGAATGTAAATTCTGCACGAAAAAATACACCCGAAAATCAACTCTGGAAGAAAACACTCAAATACACATTGGTGAAAAACCATTTGACTGTAAAGACTGCAACAAAAAGTTCACTAGCAAATCTACTTTAATGAAATATTTTCGCACACACACCAAGAACAAATCTTTCAAATGTAAAGACTGCGATGAAAAATTTACAGACAAATCTCTACTAAACGAACACCTTCGCACACATTTAGGCGAAAAACGGTTCGAATGTAAAGACTGCGGTAAAAAATTCGCTCGAAAAACAACCCTGAATAAACACACCCTTTCACACACCGGTGAAAAGCCCTTTCAATGTAAAGATTGCGGTAACAAATTTACATCTCAGTATAACTTGAAACAACATTTTCGCACTGCTCATACAGACGAAAAACCATTTGAATGTCAAGACTGCGGCAAAAAATTTGCAATTAAATCCATTTTAATTAAACACCTTCGCACACACACAGGCGAAAGGCCATTCGAATGTAAAGACTGCGGTAAAAGTTTTGCTCGAAAAACAATTTTGACTAAACACACTCGCACACATACTGGTGAAAAACCATTCGAATGTCAATTCTGTGCTGAAAAGTTTGCTCGAAAATCAGTCTTGATTCAGCATGCTCGTAAACACACCGGGGAAAAACCCTACGAATGTACCGACTGCGGGGAGAAATTTGCTCAGAAAAAAACTCTGGATGAACATGTTCGTAGACATACTGGGGAAAAACCCTTTGACTGTATGGAATGTAGAAAAAAGTTTACCAAAAAGTCTACTCTAGTTAGACACATTCGTTCGCACAGCGGGGAAAAGCCTAAGGAATGTACAATTTGTGAAAAAAAATTTGTAGACGTATCAGCACTGAATCAGCATATTCTCATACATGTGGAAAAGCAATTTAAGTGTGGAGAGTGTGGCAAAAAGTTTGCTCGAAATTCTAACTTGAGTCGACATGCTCGTACACATACAGGCGAAAAATTATTTGCTTGTAAAGTTTGCTTTAAAAAATTTGCCTTCAAACATCAATTGGTTGAACATTACAGTACACATGCTGGGGAGAAGCTTTTTGAGTGTAAGGAGTGTGGGAAAAAGTTCCCTCGAAAGTCAAATTTGAATCGACATGCTCGTAAACATGTTGGTGGAAAATCATTTGATAATTCTAAAGTAAGAGAGTTGTTTGAAAATGAAGAAGGAATATTGGATGGAACTTACATTGAACGTGAAGAGAAAATATTTGAAGATTTTCTTCTTCCTTATAATGACGAGGAAATAGTTGAAGATGAAATGTCGATTGACCATGAAGAGGTGTGTGATGAGGAGACCTTAACTGCGGTTCAAGTGATTGATAAAATTTTGATTGAACATCCGCATGTGTTTGATACAATTTTGACTGAAGATGAAGAGGGTTTTGAAAAAACGTGGATTGATCTTTGAAGAAAAATAAAGTGAAGAAATGTTGACTGAAACCACATATCAACCAAAGTTTAGATTAATTAATCAAATTTTGTATAAAAGAACTGTATTTTGTAAGAAAATATTATCAATAAAATTATTAAATTTTTAAAGTTTAAGTAAAATTATTGATTCTCTTTGTTATTTCAACTTGGAACCGCGTTTTAGTTTACTTTTTATGCAAACAAATTTGGGGGAGTATCTGTTTGCCCAAACCCGTGTCCCCTGTCAATATTTATTCATTATTTTTTGTTCATATGAACATTAATCAAAAACGCTAATATTATCCACACCAATTTTTTTTCTTGTTTGTGAATTCTGAGTAAATGCAAAAACTAATCTATAAAATATCTTTAATTATTTGTAGTCTTTGTATATATCTGACTTCTATTTCATGTTTCCAAGTGGTTTCTCGTAACACTTGGTGTGAATAAAAATAAGAGGTTTTACAGTGAAGACTGTTATGAAATGTTTTAGATTTTAAGTATTTCTCTACGTAATACGGAAATATTATTTAATATAAATGTGTCTGTAGTATGCTTTGTGGAAACGCGATTTAACTCTGAAATTGGACTTGAGTGACTTCACTTCTTAATCGGTTTCGTCGTGTCAAGACCTTTCACAAGTCAAATAGTTTGATATAATTTCTAGATTAAATTTAATTGACATTTTTTATTATTTCTAATATCCCACAACTTCTCATACTTCTCAAAGTTAACTTTTGTTTCAATAAAATTCCATTTTATGTAGTTCATTATTTTAAAAAGATAAGCTAATTCTTTGTTCACGTAATTTGAAAATTGTCAACAAAAATGAATCATAACACTTACGAACATGAACTACGTGACATGAAAGAAATAAAACTAAATTAACATTAATAAATAGTATTGTTTTTATCAATTTTAAAACGAAATAATTCTAAAATTATAATTTTATTAAATATAATAATTTAAATAAATGTCATATTTTTAAAATTATATTTTTTAACAGCTATAAGTGTTCACAAATATATTTGGGAACTGCAAACTTCAAATTATAAGAGTAATAAAAAACTGATTATATTTAATAAAAAGCTGATAATTTTAAAATTTCTTTATATAAATTGTATTAACCAATCATAGATTAATAGTCAGATAACGTTATAATACATATAACTGTTTTTATCTTTTATTTTATTTTATTAGGTTTATATTTTTTAAGGCCTTGAATTAAACAATTTTAAATTTAACATTTCGGAATCTTGTATTTCCTTTTCAAAACTAAAACATTATTACAATAAATTAATATAACATAAAATTTAGTCAAAATACATTTTTTTATATCATAATTTAAAAGTTCAAATACCTGTATAACTCTATAAATATATTTTTTTGTAAAAATCGAACATTTCAAACTTTAATTATGCTTTATAAAATAATGCTAATAGAATTAGGAACATGTAGAACTTTTGAGATAAATACGATGTCAGTTAATATACATGTGTTTTATAAACATAAACACTCTTTAAAATTCAAACCACTATTCTCTAGGATTGTAGTTATATTTAGTTTAATTAAGTTTAGATAAATTGTTTCTAAAATCTTACATTATGTGTATCAATTATTTGATTATATTTTGTATATAACATAATTTTTGTTTAAACAAATAAATACAAAATTCGTCTTACATAAAATTGTATTATGCTATCAAAAATAACTGTGCCAAATTTCAGGTAAATCGGTTGAAATTTAGCTGAGAAAAATTAAGTTATGCACAAAAAAACTACAATAATTAAATTATGAGATAATCGCGTTTAAAGTTTGGCAACGTTTTTCAGTAATTGTTTTGCGATGTCCTGGTCATAACTAGGACCTTCTTTGGCCACTTTAGCCTTTTCAGCAGCTGATTTAGCCCGCTTACGTTCATTTAATTTACCATGCAAATATAACTCATATCCGCGCACAACAGAATCAACGCTGCGCTCTACTAAACAAATTGTTAAAAAGATTGTTTATAATGCGTATATCAAAATTTGACTACCATTACATTATAGTAGAAGATTCAAAGTATCCAAAATTGCAAAAAAAAATCGATTTTTTTTTATTTTTCTGCATTTTGTGGTTGCACCTTCCGTTAAATATTGTTGAATGTCATCAATTAATTAACAAATTAATTTAAAAAAATAGAAAAAAAAGAATTTGACTGAGAAGTTCCACGTCAAAACGTCAACAATAAAAAACTTGAAAATAAATTTAGAACTATGAAATTAATTCTAATATTTTATTATGAAAAGAGAGCGGAAGGAGGAGGAGGAGAAAGAAGATTTGAAAATGTGTATGTAATGATACTCTTTAATAATGGAAAGGTTTCTTTTTTTTAAGAAAATTTTAAGAACATTTAGAAACGACATAACTACTTCGGGTAATTTCATTTCAAATCACATCGTCAAAAAGCTAAGGTTTTGTAATTGGTTGTAACTTTTTTTCACTGTTTTTTTCAGTGAAAATTATGAATTCAACTAAAAAAAAAACAAATAAAAGTATATATAATATTCAACTTTGTAGTGATTCATCCGTTCTCATTATTCCAACGAGAATTTTTTTTCGTAAACTGAACACTGTTTTATTCTTTTAAAAATAAAAAATTCAGATTATTACTTCTTGCACTAATTTGTTGCTCCCCGTTTTAAATGTTCTCAGAAATTTGCTTACAAAAGAATTCATTTGAAAAGTAGAAATATTTTTTAGTGAAAAAAGATAAATAATTCTAATAAAATAATCTTGATCTATTAACAATAAATAATAAAATAATCTTAATACAAAATTAATTGTAGGTTAAATAATCACAATTAAAACTGTAAATAAAAAAAAAATAATTTTGAACAAAATGTCAATAATTATATATTAAAAATTGAGACTTTATCGACAATTATTACAATTACCTATATTTATAATAATAGTTCGAAATTGATAGTATCGAATTTAATTGTAAGATCAACATTATAAAATCTTACAAATATGGTGTGTTTAGTCCCAGTGTATTGTCTAGTAACCGCGTTAGAACTTTTCAGAAAGGTTACACGGTTACCTCCTTTGACGCTTCAATAAGAAAATTCTAAAGTGTAATACTTGATTTCCGATTTTTGTAAGATTTACCGTGTGAGTTGATGGCATGATCAAGATACCCCACAAGTACTTGCATTATCGTTTATCAATTTTCGAGTAAAGAAATATTCCAACTTTGTCGTTTTCGACGCTTCAGTAAGAAAATTCTAAACTGTAGTTCTTGATTTCCGATTTTTGCAAGATTTTAACGTTTGAACTAATTATGTGTTGCAATCAATGCACTCGCGGACAAAGCTGGTCTTTCAACGGGAGAGTAGATATTGTACACATAACATTATTATTAATTTTTAAAGTTCAAATAATTTTTTAGGATAAATTTTTCCATAGTTTTGCTAACGAGAAGTACACGAACCGTGGTTCTCGATGAAATATTCACAAATCGTGAAACTCATTTTTTATATTTGATTAAATTTTTAATTATTTTATTACATTTAAATCTTTACATAGTTATCTATGTTTAGATTTCTTCCTTTTTATATTATTAACGTTATATATAACATAAAAAGTCAATAATTATAATTATTTTATGCTTTACAAACGTATTTGATAACTTGCTAATGATTCCATTTGAATATTAAAATTTAAAGTAATCAACATTAAATGAATATTTTTTTAAAGTTTAATTATTTATACAGATTTTTTTCCAATCTAAATAATTATTTGAAAATAAACAGTATGCAATTAATAAATATTATTTATTAAATCTACGATTTTTGATTAATAATTTAAATAATATTTCCTTATGAGAGTAGACAAAATTCATAAATGATTATTTTAGTAATTATATTTTACTTGACTAAATAATTTTTCGATTATTTTTCAATTCGTCAAAAAAATTTTTTTTTCGATAAATTCTGTACAAATATAATATTCTAAGATTATTTCAAGTAATTTTAATTATTTTTTTACAATATGCAAAATGAAATGTATATGGGACATATAGAGTCAACGTCTGATAGTCAATCTTCATTAAGTCCAATCATATTAATTAAAAAGAAAATGTTTTTTATTTTAATTCGTATTAATGCAAATAACTTAATAGATTACATTAAATTTTTCAAAAATATGAAATAAAAAATAGTAAAAAATGAACGCTATTCACTTTCTTAGTGAAAATCTACAAAACAGTTGCAATTTTTCGTAGTGTATAAAGATACTTACAATAAAAAAATGGGTTTTCATCACATCGTGCACTATTTTTTGAATTGAAAAAAAAATGCTGAGTGGTTCTTTTGGTTTTAATGGTGTTAAACTGCTCTTCAAGGTGTTTTCTGTAACTTCTTATCCGTGGTTTTGCTTCCTGGATGCTAGATTTTTTTGGCCTTCCTCTCTTTTTTACTTGTTCACTAGTTCTTTTCATAATTAGTTTTTCTGCTACTTATAATCGAAAATCCATGAAATCCTCAGAATTTTCTAAATTTTTACAATCTTTCTTGTAATTTAACCAGGAGTTTGTAACAGATACGTCCAAAGCGTGAGATATCGAACGTTATGTCCACATTTTTTGATTTTATGTAAGTTCGATACAATTTCAGATTCCAATTAAAACGATTCACCCATTCTTATGTTGTATTTTGCACAACTTCTAGTCTTTTCACGTGGATATACTTCTTGGATTTTTTGTCCCATCTTCTACACTTTTCAATTTTCCGATTTCAACAAAGTATGAGCCCAGTGAAACAAAGGAACTGTTAGACCATTTTGTCAAAAAGACACCAAATTCGTTGCAAACAATATTTTCGGCATATCCTTGACTTTCTCGTTTTTTACTTTTTTCAGTAGTAAACAGTGGCTTGTTTAAACAGTTTAATCTTAGAATAGCTACTTTTATCTCGTTCTTTTTGAACTATTCATTCGGTTAGATGCATCATAACAGCAGTACATTGTACAAAAGACAGAAACCCGAACGAAAGAAATTTGATGGTAATTTGATAGAAGTCTGATATTGGACAGAATTTCATGGACTTTTCATAGAATGGGTGAAATGTTTAAATTGATGGCAAATTCATGGAAAATTCATTGCACATACCCGAATTTCATAAAAAGCTAAAAAATAGATTTTGTTGATGTTTTCAAGGAATTTACATTTTTCTCGGTTAAAACTTTCATGTCACACAAAACAAAAAAGTGGTTTTTAATAAAAATATGAAAGAAATTTCTGCTTCTAAATCAATTTTTAAATTTTGATGATTTAAAATTTTATCAAAACAAGCCTATTTTCACAGGTATCCAATAACCGGCCGTTATGAAAACTTTATGCAAACAGTTTGCATAAAGTTCACATAATGTTTGCATAAAATTTGCTTAAATGTTTGCATAATGTTTGCACAATGTTTGCAAAATTCTAAGTCCAAAATATCTAAAAAATTATAAAATTTTTTGAATATTATCTTATTTATTTTTTTTAAATACAAAATAACACTTCAATTGAACAACAAAGTTTCTTAAAAATTAATTTTTTTTATTCTCTAACTTAATTGCAACGTTCAGGTTTGTTGACTCAGGCGGACTAAAAAAACGACACATTTCAATAATTTTAATAATAAAATTACTAATAAAAACGAAAGAGACCGCACAACAATGCAATCAGCGAATGAAAAATCAAAACAATATAATGATTTTACATTTGATGACCAAAGTACTTACCAAACTACAGCATATGGCAAACAAATATAATCAATTTAGAAAATGAATTTGTTAGTTTTGTTAGTTTTGTTATAGCATAATTCTTGCACAAATTTAAATATTATGATCTTTACTTTTTGTTAATCAACTGTTATTTTACAAATCACAAAAATAATAAAGTTAAAAATATTCTTTTTTACATCTGTCAAATTATATTTGAACTGAAAATAGTTACAAGATGCCGAAAGAAAATCAATAAATCATATGTTTGGAACAGTTTGAAAATCTTGTTTACTGATCTTGACCACTTATAACTATTCAGTTTGAGTGCAATTTGACAGATACAAACAAATATTTTTTTAACTTCATTAATTCATGGTATTTTTTGTGTCCAATAAAAGTGGTTAAAAAATTTGAAGTCTAATGTCTGAAACTATATGAAAATAAAACCATATCAACATGAAATTTCTGTTAGAAGAATGTCCGTAAGTGTTTGATGCACATTTGGAAATAATCTTTTAATGGCAGTTGTTTGCTGATTACATTGCTGTGAGTTCTCTGGTGTTTTTATTAGTAATTTTATTATTAAAATTATTGAAATGTGTCGTTTTCTTAGTCCGCATGAGCCGACAAACCTGAACGTTGTAATTAAGTTACAGAATAGGAAAAAATAAATAAGATAATATCTAAAAAATTTCATAATTTTTGAGACATTTTATACTTTTCATAATTTTTTAAACTGCTAACAATTTGTTCAAATTTCAAACTTTAAACATTTTACAAAAAAATACTAAAACATTTTTAACAAATTTATATAAAGTTTGAACAAACTATTGTAAATGTTTGCTAAAATGTTGTGCACATTTTGGACTTAGAATTGTGCAAATTTTGTGCAAATTTTGTGCAAACATTATGCAAACATTTAAGCAAATTTTATGCAAACATTATGTAAACATTATGCAAACACTATGCAAACACTATATAAACTGTGTTATAGGGGTAGCAGATACGTATATTTTGATGCTGTTTTCATAAAATTTTGTTGGTCAAAGTTTTGATAATTTATAAAAAAAATCATGAAAACACCATCGAAAACTTCTTATGTGCTTTCTGTAAAAACACGTGTTTTGATGGTTTTTTTATGAACTTAATATAAATTATCAAAACTTTGAACAAAAAAATTTCATGAAAATGTCTTCCAAAAAATACATATCTGCTACTTGTGAAAACAGGCGTGTTTTGATGAAATGTTATATCATCAAAATTCAAAAATTAATTTAGAAGCAGAAAATTCTTTCATATTTTCATTAAAAAGGACTTTTTTGTTTTGTGTGACATATGAAATTTTTGACCGAGAAAAATGTAAATTCTCTTAAAACATCAACAAAAATTATTTTTTAGCTTTTAATGAAATTCGGGTATGTGCAATGAATTTTCCATGAATTTGACAATTTCACCCATTCTATAAAATGTCCATGAAATTCTGTCTAATATCGGAATTTTATCAAATTACCATAAATTTTTTTTCGTTCGGAAAGACCCCATGAAAGTTTGTTGTGAATGTATTGTATGGTACTCAAAATACTTCGAAGTGTTATCATTTACTCATCAATACTAAAAACATTTTTGGTTTTTAGTTTTAATCAAGCATTTCTAATTGTAGTAATTACTGGTCTGGCTTTTTAAAAGCTATCGTCTTTAATGTTATCATGGTCTATCGTGAAGTGTAATGTGTTTCTAAGTTGATAAAATCTATGTAAGTGCATATTATCGAAGATTAATAAGAAAGAAGCAAATACGATCACTAGTACATTTCTAGCCTTGATAAATTATAAACGCCCATCAAAAGATGAATTCTCTAAAAAATATGTAACTCCTTCTTTGTAATATATACGTTAATTTTGTTTATAAACTTCATCATCATAATACTTGTTATTATAATTTAAATTTTATGTATTTTAAATAATACAAATAAAAATATATGATTTATATTGATAATATATTTCATAATTTATATGAAGTGAATAAATAATAAATTATCATTTAAATTTTTATGTAAAATAATTTAAAATAATATTATATGATTTTGTTGACTCGATTTGTCTCATACACTGTAAACAGGTTATTGAACATTCAACACGACTTTAAACAACATGTTGTGTAATTTTCAGATTTGTTCTGAATTTTAAAGTTTTCGTTGTAACATAATAATACAACATAAATGTCATATTTTTAACCCTTTCAGGGGCGGTAGCACTCTGAGCGTGCCATCTTTTGAAATTGTAATTTCTCGCGACTAACTTAATATTTTCACCTAAAAAAAATTATGTGTTCTTCTCAAAGGTTCAAATAATGTATACCATTAATCAGTCTAACTTTTTTTTATTAGTACCACTGTAAAAAAAATATGAAATTATAACAAAACAACACCTGTTAACGGTGCTGCGTACTGCTCGTATTCTTTTATGTTTTTCTTGAAAAACAAGTAGGTATGTAAATATTTATGCTCTAATAACTGATATTAATGTTTATTGCACAATATAAACAAAAAAAACATAAAATGGCGGATTCAATATGGCGAACCTTAAATTGAAACTTTTTTTGATTTATACAAAAAATAGGTTATTATAGGTT
>JABFPM010005358.1:0-11379 GCA_022817325.1 Idris sp. 1 HC-2018 | reverse complement strand
AATTGCCTTTATTAACCCTTTCATAATGGGTCAAAAAAAGTCACACTTGACTTGGACTGATTTTTCATAGACACAAATTGTAATAATTGCACAAATAATTGTTAGTCAAGGGTTTTCAGGGTCGCTGAATACGAATCTGAAGTCAGATTTTCAAAATTCAAAATGGCGGACCAAAAATCTAAAAATGCATTGTTTTTCTTGAAACTCGGTATATATTCGTATACATGCTCAACTTTGTATTTGTATTCAGCTCCCCAATATAGTATTATATACCGAGTTTCAAGAAAAACAATGCATTTTTAGATTTTTGGTCCGCCGTATTGGATCCGCCATTTTTAATTTTAAAAATCTGACTCTAGATTCGTATTCTGCAACCCCAAAAACCACTGAGTACCAATTTTTATTGAAATTGGACAATTGGAAAAATGTATGACTCAAAGGGTTAATTAAGAACTAATAAAAACAATACCATTACCCCACATGTAACACATATACCATAAATAATTTTGTGCTAATTATTTGCTCATATTTGATCATTTTTGTGTCACAATTTGAGTCTTTTTATTGTTCAGGTAAAGTATATTTTCATTTGCGGAATTTAATTTTTTTACAATTTTAATATTTAAAGCTTATTTTTTTTATTTTCCAGGTATAAATAAGATTTTATAAACAGCGTTTAATCATTTAGATTTAAGACTTTGAATTATTCACATTTTTTGTGGATTTAATATGTTCAACAATGAAATTATTATTACGCACGAGATAAAATTATCTATGATTCATGAATACTAGAACTGTATTAAAAATCCCATTGGGATCCTACCAAAATTGTTATGATTTCAGCCCAGTATGATACATTTATTAAAATTCGATGTATAATATTACAATGTTTATTAATTGAATATAGGTTAATTTGGACGAACAAATTCTTAGAGCAATGGCACAAGCTGAAATTGATATAATTATTTGGCACTTAAGAGGTCATACTAGTTAAAATGGTTTTTTAGATCATTAATAAAACTTGCATGAACTCAGGAGTGATTGCTAAATAATTATACTGATTTGGACTTATGTTAATGCTCTTGGAATTTTTTCGTCTAGATT
The DNA here is from genome assembly GCA_022817325.1 of Idris sp. 1 HC-2018. Classification (NCBI taxonomy): domain Eukaryota; kingdom Metazoa; phylum Arthropoda; class Insecta; order Hymenoptera; family Scelionidae; genus Idris; species Idris sp. 1 HC-2018. The sequence goes on along the minus strand of JABFPM010005358.1, from coordinate 10,275 downwards.
AAATTCCACTAGCGCCAGAAAGTTTGGGAAACTTCACACGTTCAAAATTTTCGATCACTTTGAACAGAAATAAATTTATCACTAATGCAGATAATTACTAATAATTTTTTTGTTTGAAAGCTTAAAATTTCAGCTTTCAAAATTTTAGTTAAAAATGGATTTTCTTTATTTTAGGGGTTGTAGCATACAAAATGTAAGAGAATGTGTTTTTCAGAGCGATAATTTCACAAATTTACGATACAGAGATCAAATCGTGGCAATTTTACTAGGATCTCAATCGGATTGTTTATTCAGTGCCTGACAGGGTTTTTCTGAGGATCCCCCTTCTCGGGACGCCTTCCCACTCTCGGATGCATTACTTCCCTTATAAGAGGCCAGTTATTTTTTCCTCCTGAGGCCACAGATTCATCTTATGAGGCCCCAACAAAGACCTATCTCGAATTTCTACTTGGGATATTATACATAAAACTTTTCAAACTTTTTTATTCTCAATTATGCAACCGTAAACTTTGGCCATCAACAAAATATTTGACATGAAATTCATTTATTGATTTATTGATTTGTTTTGCTACTTGCAAGATTAGAACTGTATACCCGGTAATATCTTCTGAAAAATAATTCTTTTAAATGGAACAAAATTAAAGCAAATTTTTGACACGATATTCTATCTACATTGTGTGGTAAAATTATAAGCTGCATACTTACTTCTTAATCATGTTTTACTTACACACGGATATTAATGTGAACAATTTTGAAAGCAAATAAATCTTGTTTTCTTTCTTTTTTTGTTATAAGAAACTTAACGGACTAATAATTGATTATGGTTTTTTTTTCAACTCATATTAAAAACTTTCATTAAAATAACTTTATTAATTATATTTAGAAATGATATCTATTCTTATTATTAATATTAATAATAATTAAAATATTAACTTTTTTCTCATCTTTTTTTTAATAATACATGAAAATACTCATTATTTAGTTGGATTAAATTGGAATCCCAGAGAAGGTGGCATTATAACGAGTAACAAAATTCTGTTAACCATTTAGTCAATGTGATTAATTTTGCCGAAACGTTATTTCATGTACGCGCGGTCGATGAAATTACGTTAAACCGAAAGTTTGCGCGCGTTTATGACTGATTAATGATTAATTAGCAATTTCTGTTTCACGACTTCTTCGTGCCCACGTGTGCATCATCCATTCACAGCACAATCTCTTCTGACTTGATTCAATTTCTAGCTGAATAATTCATAATAGAATGGCGTTTAATTCATTACACAAACCAAGAGCACCGCGATTAAAATGAGCCGCGCATTTTATATCGTAACAATAATTATATAATCAAAATGTCATAACAAAATCGTCGTAAATTAAATCGACAGCTATTCGGTTTTCATTATTATACAATATACCTCATGCGTTAACGATAATTTGATTTAACTTAATGCGCCACGTAGTAACAAAATTAATTCACATTGCATCATTACATAATTTTTTCAAGTAACAAAACAATTGAGTTTAAAATTAATTGAAATATGATTTTTCGAAGTAACTGCAAAAGTAGACTAAAATTAGAAAAAAAATAGAATATAACTTTTAAATGCAATTAATAAAATTTATATCAATTTAAAATGAGAATATTCTGCAAAAATATGTTTGCTCTCTAAGTTTGAATAAGTGAAGATACTTGTTTTCGAAAAAAAGTGTATGTACACTTATGAAAAATGACTATTCGCACTAAAAAAGTGTTAACTTTTTTGTGTTGACTTGTTTTCACTTGTTTATGCAAACTAGTATTATATAACTTTGAATATGTGATTTTTCACTTTTTTCAATTTAGAAAGCGTATATATGGGCAATTCTCTAGAACCTTTAACTTTCAACTTGCCAAATTTAAAAAAAAACTTTTAACACATCTTAGTTTTATCATAATTATCATTTTTTATTATTACTTCAAATGGACTTAATATAAAGTTGAACAGTGATAAATTACATGCGCGTAACTTTAAATTAATATTTAATTGTAAAAACATAGGTAAATATTACGTTTTTGACAGCTTTGCTGTTCTAATGTCAAAGACGTATTATTTTAAAACGGTCTTTCAATTATTTAAATAGTTTTTAATGTATAATTAGATTTTATTGCACGCACATATATTTTATTACATCAAGATAATATAATGTGAAGTTCATCCAGAAATATTAAAGTATTTTTAAATATAAATATTTTCAATTACAAAATGTATTACGTCTTTGACGTCAAAACTCAGAAACAGACTTTGATAATTTGTTTAGTTTACATATTAAATGCGCATCATTTGAATTGTGCTTATTGCATTTGATAAAGTTAAAAGCAATGTTTATTAATTTTTTAATTGCAATTTAACTCTGTGCTTATAAATTAAACATGAAAATGTGTCTGCATAATCTAAAGGGATATGTCAAAGACGTAATAATTTGGACTTGAGATTTTGAAATATTTGTAAAATATAATTCTTATAAACGTATAAATACTTACAAAGTGTAAAACTGTAATAACTTGAGGTGTGCAAACCATAAAAACTAAAATCTTCAATTTAATAATCCACAAAATTGAAGTGAAATGCGAGGGACAGGTAGGTTAAAAGTTCTAGAGATTCGCCCATATAATATTTCATTTCTTAAACTTTGTTTTTCATGTCAATGATCCAAATTCTTTACTTTATTTTACTATATTTTAACGTAACAAATTTATTCAGCAGAACAACTTTTCATAACATTCATTGCAATGACAAACATTCGGACTAATGAAAAAAAAATCTGTTGAATAAATACAAAACGAATTATTTGAAAAGAAAATAAGTTTTCAACTTGTGAAATCGAGGTTTTATTATAATTTTATTATAATTTTGCATTATAACTTGTTTTATGAACGTTTGAAAATCGAGCTTTATACATTAATTTGCAATATCAAAATGTATGCACACTTTTTTCCTACAATAAAGTACATTATCAAAATTGAGCGTATCTTTTTTTTTATACCAAAATGCACATTTTACTGAAAGCTTGCAGATAATTGTGAACTAAATAGCAATGGTAACATACATATATATAATTGCATGAAAAACAAAAATTATTTCAGCTTTTGATGTTAATGAAACTTTTCCATCGAATGGAGCGTAAATTTGAGTACATCGTAATTATAATGTCAGAATTTTATGATATTATGTTATAACCATAACAATGTTAATGCAGTTCTTTCGACGCATCGATATTAAATTTTGAAATGGAAAACGAAATGTTACACGATAGTCACGTAAGCGCAACATTGTATTTATTATATATATTATATAATATTTACTACAAATTGCATAGTTAATTTCTAGTAACATCTGTGCTTAATTCATTGCATTTAACATACTATATACAACGGATTATTCTACTTCTACTCACATTCTTAAAACGCTTGAATTAGCATATACAAAATCGTTTTGCTATAACCTGATTTTCGACGTGATATTGTTCAGAGGCATTTCGTTTTGTGATCCAATAAAATAGTTTGAATTGCAGTAATATAAATAAAATTTTACATTTTTATCCAGTCATACATAAAATAATGTGCTTTTTTGAATAAGAAAGACGTTAAAAACCACGAAATAACTTTTTTCGAAGTTTTAAATAAATATGTTATTAATATAGTCAATCAGAGTTTATACAAGATTTCATAATTTTGAGAATTCCAAAATAATGATTTATTAATTTACCAATAAGTGCTGTTTAGTTAATAGCAAAATAATAATTAAAATTATGCAACATCAAAACTGAAGTCTTTGAAGTTGATGAATAATTATAAGTTTCATGAAACTTGCTTCAATGAAACAGATATGGCGCCTGAAGAAGATATTATGTTTCAATTATAAGAAATTTATATTTTATACAAGTGAACAAATTAAGGTTATTTTGTTGGCAAAAAGAACAATTTAATTTTCTGTCTTAATTTAATGAATCTATAACATTTAATAATCAATTAACGGGAGAAAATAATAATGACAGATTGATCTTCTCGAGAAATATTTTAAATTAACATCATTTATAATGCAGCAAATACTTCAAAGATTATTTTTCTAAAAATTAAATTTTTCATATTTCCGTCGATTTCGACGGTATTAAATATTTTATTAGTTTCGCTCATTTTAATTTGATATAAATCCAAATAAATACACTACACTGAAAAAAATATTAATACTGTAACTAAGTATATAAAATACTTACCAAAATATATTTGTATCAAGTATATTTTTCACTCAAGTAAAGTAAATTTCACTTGAAATAATTCAAATATACTTGGTTTAATTATATAATATACACCCTGGTTTAAATTTCCAGGTAATTCCAGGAAAAAAAATAATCTGGAAATATCTGGAATTTTGCAACGGAAATTTCCTGTTTTCCAGATAAATGCATATCATTTCAAACTGGATTTATCTGGAATGTTAAGGAAATCGAATTTTAACCAGGATATTTCTGGAATATTTAGGGTTCAAATTATCTAGATTAACCTAAAACTATTAACTTATCTGGAATTGTGTGAAATATTTTCAATTTTTTATAAGAAATTTTCTGTATTAACGCGATGTCGAACGGAAATTTGCTATCTCTCTCACACTTTTAGTGATATTTCAAATTATTTCTTTATTGTAATTAATTTTGAAAAAACGGCAATGTACCACCCTTGGCATTTTATGGGAGAATTGAATAAACTCGAAAATTACGAAAAATATTGAAAATTGCTCAAGTAGTTTCTGAACTACAACAAAATATCGTAGTTTCTCTATCTTACAATATTTAAATTCTTTAATAAAATGTCAAGATTAACTTGAAATTATTTGAAACTTTTATATAAACTGTTGAGTCATTTTCTACCTAGTGTTTAAATATTTGCATTGCACTTTTAATCTTGAGACGTTTAGTGACATTTAATGTCTGCATGATTTTGCATTAATTGACCGATAAATAAATAAATAACTTTTAAACTTGGAGTTTGAAGTTATGCAAAGTTTATTGTACTTAAGCATTGTTCTTTGCGGTATGTCCTTGACAAGGTCATGCGTTATACTCATAAGTTATCTTATTCTCCTTTGCTCCTCTCATCTTTCGAACGTTGCCCTCTCCTGTCCACCAATTCCACTTCTTGTCAGGCTTACTCTAGTCGGATTTTCTTCGTTTATTTTATTTTATTTTTTGTTAAGGGGTTACGCATATCAAGTTCATCAGCCAAACTCTTTTTTAACTACACCGATACTTTTGCTAATTTATCGTTGTATTCGAAAAAAAGACCAACTGATGTAAAGTGTATAATAAAAAGTAACCATTCTTTATGACTCAGTGTAGCTCAACAATGTTTTGCAATAAACAGTTTTGAAGATGCACTTTTTTAGCATCAGATTCAATGTGTATATGGTATTTTTGATTCTCACAATTCTCAAATTTCAAACTCTGACATTTTATGTTTACTTTAGTTTTTCCCTCGATATTTTTGCATATCTAGTTAATTACTGTATTTTGATTGTTAATTTTGTTTCTAATCCAAATATCTCCTAAATAAATCCTGATTGTATTTATACAAATTTAAATGTTGAATAAAAATTACTAAAACTCTGCAAAAGTGCTTTACAAAATTGAAAGTAACTTTTTATTATTTGTATTTTAAAACTTCGAAGCCATTTGACTAATTTTTCTTCATACACAAAGATGAGATACAACCTACAGAAAAGAAACAATTTTCAAAAATGCAAGGTAACATGATTTTATGTAAAGTATAATAGTAAAAATATATTTTATTTAAAGTTTGACTGTTTTTCATCGTGCACTGAAAACATCGGACTCTCGCCTCCACGCATTCTCCGCCCACGATTTCCTTCGACATAAAGTCTTGTATCTTTTAGTTGCAGACAATTGCGAGACACTGAAAAGCAAATTCTTGCACAAATGCAAAGAAAAAGTTTATTCAAATAATAATAATAATAATAATAATAATAATAATAATAATAATAATAAAGTCTCTACTTATCTGAGTCATCTCAATTGTTATATATTATTATGTAACAATTTTCTACACAATTTAATTTCCATTTAATACAACAAATTAATATAAACATTAATGCTTATTGTAATGATAGACAATAATTATAAAAATAATTACGAAGAGGTATTAAATAACACACACAAAAAAACATTTTCATTAGCTTGCCATAACTGGATGGAACTGAAGAAGTAAAGTAATGATTGCTTATGCATACTTTATATCGAGGGTTGTTTTGCCACAACCTGCTCATATTATATTTACCGAAACATGATCGTCACGGTCATGATTTTTTATGAACCCGTTTCCCGATGTTATTGCTTCTTGGGTCTTGATCCTCTGCTTGAGAAATATTCTTTGAAAATTTACTTACAAACCTATTAATTAATTATCCAAAATGCAGAAAATATTTGACAATATGTTTTGGCATATGAAAGAATGAATTGAACAAACAATATTTTTGGAACTGGCTGGAGAAAAAAATTGGAGTCAATATTGAAAAAAAAAACAGTGATTTTGATTCACTGCAGAATGAACTGATGAAAATACAAGATTTATCTAAATAATTTGTGTATTGCGATGAACTAGGTTTTTGTAATATTTGGTATATATTAAAAGTTTTAATTTCAAATGTAAAATCCCGTTATTTTTGTGCAGGACAATTTTTATTTGTCATAATAATTTAGTTCAATTTAGTTCTACAAACAATGTAAGTGTTTTGATTTTGTCGTATTTTGGTTAACAACAAGATTTTTAGTGGAATTTAAATGTAATTATTGAATAATGAGTAATTTTAAAGTCAAGAAAAAAGAAAACAGGCGAAAATAATACGTCATTTTTGTGTTTAAATTACTCGCAAACAAATAACCGCAAACCATAAACAACATTCACTCAACAAAACGATATTTTTTGGTCTGATTGCAAGTATTAATGTTCATTTCATATTCAAAATAAAATCCAAAAAATATAATAACAAATTAGTTATTAATACAAAAATCATTTTAGATATAGCAATTTTGTTCTTCAAATTTGCAGAAACAACAAAATAAAATGAACTGCAAATGGAACTTGCGGTAATACAATTTTATTTTAAATGTTTAATAAAATTATTGACAAGTTGTCTCAAAAATTTGTTTAGAAAGTGACAACAGTTACACAGTTGATTAAATTAATGTAAAACTGGTACGGTTGTATGAAAAATATCTATTTGATAAGAGTGAAATTGTGAATGAATCGCAGAATGAGTGAATGTAATTTTTGCTCGAGCAGTTGTGAATGAGGACGTACATATCGCAATTATATTATATTAATATGTATGCTGAGAAATTTATTCATAGAAGCGCGCATTTTCTCAGAAGTAAAATGATATAAAATTTATTGTTAATTCAGCTGAATATATTATAATTATTGAAACGGATGTTTTTTTCATCATTAACATTATTTATGCCAAATATTTGCATTCTACTTTACATTTTGTATATTAAAAAAATAGCAAGAAATACAGTAAATTGACTGTAATTTTTTTCCTCCGCTAGTTTCAGAGCAAAACACAGTTCACGATTATGGCCCTCATTTGAGGTTTCTGGTTTTATTTCTAAGCGATGCTTCGCCTGCAACGTGAGACCGGAATTGAAACTCCGATTTTTGACGCAGCTCATTACATACAGCATCGTTTTCTCTTTTTCTTCGATCAGCATCGACATTATCTTCAGATTCCTCGTTGCTAACAGATAACATGATTAATAAACCGATACGTGATGATAATTGCAATTGGTCATCAACTCAACTGTACTTCGTTCAAGGATTACAGTTTTTTACCAATCAGGTTTTGAGGTTACACGAGAGGGGTTTTGACAACAAAACTTGATTCAAAAAGTAAAAAAATTATACAACTTTAAAATTATTCTTTATTATAACTTATCAAATTATTAATAATAATTAAAAATTTAATTTCAAAAATTATCTTCAAGTTTATTTCAGAAAAAATATACTGTTTACAACTATTAAAAGTATTTTGAATGGATTTATGATATTCTCTAAAAAAGTACTAACATAATAGACTTTCGTCACAATTTTATTTATTTCTTCTCTCAATCTGCTGCTCTTGCAATATCTCGGAATTTCTTATGTTGTGGAATTATTTCCTTGATCATGTTTTAAGATAGATTATATGTGTAGTCTTGTATCAAGAAATCCTTTCTTCATTCAGACAAGATTTATTCCCGTCTGTTTCGTTTATTCAATCGTGCAATTCGTACATTCTTTGACACTGCATCTTCATTTGAACCTGCAACTTTATCAATCATTTCAGCTCTTCATTTCACAGTATTCATAGTTTTTATCCGAAAAAAACAAAAAAGCCATTTTCGTATTTCACAAACATATTCCTATTTCTCCGCGTCATTACCTCAAATTTATTATGCCCCAATCATATTCTCATTAAACTATAATATATTTATCATTTTCAAATGGTTCCATTATATGCACAGCCATAAAGAAAAAAGTCCCATAAACCATTTCAATTCATATAAATCGTTTGATAATAGGGCAGTGAGGCTAATTTTCGCAGCGCGTTATCTCGAGAAAGGATTTAGCGTGCCTTTTGTACAGGCCACTTAGATTTGAATAATAAGGCAAACGTAAAATCATAGATATATACCATTCGATCATTATGAAAATAGAGCCGCGTTGACAGATAGTTAGCTATCACATACAAGCAAAAAGGCGTGTGTTGCTGGGCACTTATCTGTGCCGGTGCATTGGCGATTTTTTTGCTCGCCTTCGGTTGGCCAGGTGTGCACGTGGGGAGACCCGCTTGGTGCCCACGCTTCAGTTGACTTTGCTCGCAGACTAAACCTGGCCAGTCCTCAACGTCCTCATGAGCCAACTCTCGTATTGCCGAGTATAAAAGCGCATAAACGCCCACGTGCATTCGATAACCGTGACAGGCAACGTAGGTGCCCACCGAAGGCACAACTCCGAAGGGTTCAATGATATTCTATCAATTTTTGGCTCTGTCAAAGTTGTGCAAACTTTGCTGATTAATTATTTTAAAACAATTTCCACAAAACGGTAAGGTTCCTTTTTTGCTGCAACTTTTCTTCTTTATTTTCTAATTATTCTAAAACAATGTCAGAAAAGTAGTTGGATTTCTTTTTTTTGTTGTCTGCAAAAGTTTAATAGTATTATTTAAATGCTCATTTATCGGAAAAAATTGTAATTTGATGGAATAGGATAGGATTAACTAGTTTGCACTCTGTGAGTAAGAGCATGCTTAGATAAGCGAACGTAAGCATGTTCATGGTGTGATGAGCGTGGGTGTTTCCGGCGAGCGTCAAAGTGCTCGCGGGGTGTCGAGAAAATGGAGTGAACAGATAAGAGGAGAGGCATATCGAAGAAAAGGTCACAGCAAAGGGGCTTTCAAAGCTTGCAGTCGAAAGAGCTGAAATCAACAAAGTATCAGCGTTTCTTTCGCAATAACAAGTGTGTTAAGCTTTTCGTCAAGTTTGATTGTATGATGAGGAAAATACATGTTTTGGGAAAAGTGCCAAAAAAAGCTTAAGACATGATTCGTTTAAACATTTCGTTAACTTAGTTATTATAGAAAGTTTTAATTAAAAATAACATAAAATATTAAGTTTTCTGTTATTGGAATATTATCATTTCAAGCAAAGTTTAATTATTAAAATTATTCTATTTTTATTTTCCTTATGAAAATAATTATTTTTTGTAATTATATTCTTACAAGTATTTTACAAGTGTATATATACAAGTTTTATCTTTTACAGTACCTTTTTGAAGAAAAATTTTCTACATTTATGCATATATTTTATCTTTGTGACTAATAATTTTGTAATAAAAAAACATTATATACTACAATATATGTAATAAGATAAGCGACACCTGCGGCACGCAATTCATAATATACGGCTGTAAAAAACGTAGTCTATATTAAGGAGTTTGTGACACTAAATTGATGATATTATTTCTTAGACTTCAGGTAAAGTTTTATTTATTTATTTCTTTAATACTTTCGATGAAACATTTTAAATTTTTAATGTATTTAACATTGTATACATTAATTCGAAATAAAAATCATTGTATTTTCCAAATAATGAAAAACATCAAAGTGACAGTTTGGAGAAAAAAAAAAAAAAATAAATAAATAAATAACAAAATCAGTTTTAAGTAGGATTCAATTTGAAAATCGT
>JABFPM010005357.1:0-11383 GCA_022817325.1 Idris sp. 1 HC-2018 | reverse complement strand
TTATTCTTTAAAAAGTTCTAGAAGGCAATTTCGTTGGCTTACTTGACAGGTTTCTCAATCAAAATTATTAATTTTTATATAACACTTACAAATTATTTTGGTATAAATAAATAGCAAGTAGTTGAGAATACGATTCAGCTGAAATTATTCCATCCGGCGCCTAAAACATTAACAAAATTAGTTGTTCACTTAAATGATAAAATTTATTTAATTACATTTTATAAAATAATATTCTTCTCAAATAATATAAATGAATATGAAATATTTAAAAGGCAAATAATTTATCCATTTTTAAAAATTTATTTCGAATTGTGCAAAATATAAAATTACAAATATTTTGTTTTGTGAATATTTTATAAACTGAAACTGTTGATTATTAACCAAAAATAATTTTATTTTTTGTAAATTGCACATTTTGAATAAATTAAACCACAAAATTTAGATTTAAAATAAAAACATAAACTGTATAACCTCAAATTTTTTTACTTACATCATGCTCAGCTTTTTCCAATTTAGTTAAAATAGTATCAATTTCAGATAACATATTGCTACGACTTCTTTACAATAATTTGAAAAAATATTTTTTTTTGTGTTTCTATCAACTAAGTTTTGTTTTTTATGTTGACGTAATGATTTTTCATGTACTTCAATGAATAAAAACCAATGAAATAAATGCTGTGTTTTAACAATTATATGATTGTATTCTTAAATTTTTGTTGTCAAACCGAACTGATATTTTTATATATATTCATCGAACTGATATGAACATTTTATCCAAAAAAACAGTCTTACAATAACCTTTAATATCCTTCTTTGAATTTGACCACAGAGTTTACGTCGAATTGTATTAGTTAGAAGCCATCTATTAATGTTATTCTAAAGCTTCGTGGATTTAAATCTAACTATGTTTTATCTTTCTTGAACCTATAAAACTAAATTTGTTAAATCATTTATTAAGTTTTTAAGTTTAGAATGAATATGTTTTTAGAATAATTTTATTTTGAATAATCATATATAAATAATTTAAAATTCTATACAAGAAAAATTGTATTTACATTTATGAGCTTGAGATGTCGCTACTGTGTACTCGACAATGACGCCGTGTTTTTAGTACATCTAAAATCATAATTTCCTTGTTGGCATCAATAATAGCTGATTTTCGTGCTCAAAGCCGGTGAGAAACAATTTAACAATTGAAAATAAACATCTTTGGGTCGACAAAAAATAATTATTATTCAAGAAGATTGACAAAAATCGAAAATGAGCACACAAGTTAAAGGTAGCGGTTGGCCCCGAAGAGCCAGCAACAGTTCATTTGAAGGAAAAATTGTACCGAATCCTTCGGTAACCATCAATCGAACAATCAATTTGTAAGTTGTTGATAATTTAATATAAGAAAAATCTCAATTTTTAACTGTACATTTGTATACTTCAGCATATAAATGAACAATGATTATGTAATGACTGTTATAATTGTGTTCAAACTATTAATTTCCAGCATTGTTACATATTTACACTTTTCTTTGTATACAAACACCGTAATTTTGTTTTAATTATGCATTGATTTTTGCTTAAAAAATATATAATAATGGTAATTGATTTTTGTAATATGAGACGGCTGTTTTTAATTGTTTGTATGTCCAATTTATTGTATATTAATTCCATAATGTAAACCATGACTATCAACAGCAATGCCTATGGTTATTTAAAAGGTAATATCAAAGACTACAGTTATTCTCACTTATTTTGTATATGAATATTCTTTTTATGCAGTTTTTTGCTTTTCAATATTACAAAAATTAAAGAATAAGTTAGAATAACTTAGTATCTTTGGAATCTTTATATACACGTGTTCAAGATTATATGTAAACTTTATATATATTGTGCAATAAAATTGTATTATCACTGTTAGTATCATTATTATTACAATATTTTAAATTTATCAGAGTATATGAAAAATTACTGACATGCTCAGAAGAAACAACATTAATTTTATCTTTTAAATTATTTATTATCTACATCTTTCAATTTATCTTTCATGTTATGCTCTGATCTACAGAAAGTATTATAAAAGCATCGAGAAGTATGATGGAGTAAAATTAACATTTTTTTTTAACAAATAGTACAGTGTTCAGTAGATATTTCGTGAGCAAGAAATACCTATATACATTATAACTCATTGAGCAGACTTGGCTTTATAACTAAAAATATGTCCATGTAAAAGTATTGACAAAGAATTTATTGTAATTCATCGTGGTAAATTGAAGAAAACTAGAACTTCTTGAAGAAACAAGACAATAATCAATGTAAGAAATACCTAATTATTATCACATTTAATTATTTATCATAGATATCCTTTAACAAACTATACATTTGGAACAAAGGAGCCGCTTTTTGAGAAAGATCCATCTGTACCCGCTAGGTTTCAGCGAATGCGCGATGAATTTGACAAAATAGGCATGCGTCGAAGTGTAGAAGGGGTTCTTCTGGTTCATGAACATGGTTTGCCACATGTTTTACTTCTACAACTTGGAACTACATTTTTCAAACTGTAAGAATTTAGAACACTGCATAACGTATAATAATTTAAATATTAATTAAACTACGCATTTTAAAACTTTTCTACACAAAAATTTAATTTACTTGGTTTTAGACCTGGAGGAGAATTGAATGCTGGAGAAGATGAAGTAGAAGGTTTGAAACGTCTTTTGACAGAGGTAACAACAATAATTAAATCAAACAAAATTGATTATATATTTTTTTGTTAATTTAAAATATGTAATTGGATTTTAAACCGTTCATTTTTTAAATGCTTTTGTTTAAATCTAAGATTAGACATGCTGTATAATAAATGCATTCAAAAACAAAAATTTTAGTACATCTAAATAAAATGTAATCATAAGTGCGAATGAAAAAGAGTAAATTATAAAATGAAAATCGGTTTCAAATTCATATTTGAATCTATAAAAATAATAAGAAAAGAATATTGTGTTTATCGTACTGCGTATTATTGTTATAAATTATACTGACTATCCGTAAAACAGGTCATGGTACTTTAAAAATTAAAACTAAGACTATTGAATATAATTATGTACAACAGCTGTTTCATTAAATGTGATAATAGTTGTAAGATATTATACTTATTAACATTCTTATAAATTTCAAAAATTTGTAATCAATGTTGCGACTTTTGTAAATACATCTAACAAGATGAATATAAAATTTTTTTAAAAATTTTACAGCTGAAGAAACTATAGTACATTACCGTCAGAAGGTTCTATGAACATACCTTTCAAACGTATTCTTACTTCAAAGTGATATAACTTTATAAGTTAACAATAATGTAAAGTACAAAAACTAAAAAAATGCTATTTTGTAAGACTTTTTTAAACCAATATTAAACTTGACGAAGGTAGGAAAAAAATTTAATAAGTTATCATCGAGATATCACAAGACAAAATGGTGTTGCAAAAAAATTTAAATTGTCATATTGATTTGGAAAAGACTTAAAAAACAGTATTTTTTCAATGTTGTTATATTGAAATATCTCAACAAGTGATAAAAATCAAATTCGAATAGAGAATTGGAAACCTTATTGTCTAAGCTTTTCAAAACTTTATTCAAAAACGACTTTATATTCTTAACTTTCAATGTTCTATCACTTTGAAGCAAGCGTACGTTCCAAAGGTATGTTCACGAAATTTCTGACGGTACTGTATATTGCACCTATTCAAATAAAAATTTTATTAATAAATGATTCAGTAATAAAATAAAGTATGATTATAGATCTTAGGTCGCCAAGATGGTGTGAAGCAAGAATGGCTTATTGAAGATACTATTGGAAATTGGTGGAGGCCCAATTTTGAGCCACCTCAATACCCATATGTACCTCCACATATCACAAAACCGAAAGAACATAAAAGATTGTTCTTAGTGCAGCTGCAGGAAAAAGGTAATGTAATAATTTAGGAAGAAATTATAATAAATTAAATTAAGATAATTAATAATTTAAAAAAAAACGAAACATTTTTTAGCCCTTGTTGCTGTGCCAAAAAATTATAAATTAGTTGCTGCACCTTTGTTTGAATTATATGACAATTCTCAAGGATATGGACCAATAATTTCATCTTTACCTCAGTCTTTATGTCGGTGAGTGTAAAATTAAATTATAATAATTACACTCGACTTTTTGTTACTTATTATTAGTAAGTTTTTTTGTTGTGTCCTTAAAGTAAACAACTGAAAATAAGAAAAAAAACATTTCAGTATTTTAACGTAATTACAAAAAAAGAAAAATTACTATAATACTAATAAATTTTCTTTTTTCAGGTTCAACTTTATTTATATGTAAATTTGACAGTGTGTTTACCTGTAACGTACCAAATAAGAGTATGATTGGCTTAGATTAAAACAAACACAAATGTGTGATGATAAAAAGTTTATGATAAACATCACTAATAGAAAAATGATTTTAACAATTTATAAAATCTTTTGTACTTTATGAATTTATATTTTTAAATTCCGAAACCACAGTATCCAGAATATGTATATGTTAGAAGGTATTAATACTAAAGAACAATTATTAATAATTGTAGTTTTTATAGCTAATTTTTAATATACCCTACAGCAATTTATTTTCACTGACATTAATATGAATTCAGAATTCTCAGGTTTAGATACATATTTCTTATTTTATATACTGAAAATTGACGTAGTTACGGCCATTATTTAACGTTGTTTTGAAATAATAATTAAATGATTACGTAATTTAAAAAAAATGCTACAAATCATAATAAATCTTGTAAAAAAACAAAAAATAAACTTTGAATACTGTTAAAATAGTTTTAATTTATTTATTTATTAATTATTGAATATAGTTCAATAATATTTATTTATCATAGTTTTACGATTTTTAAGTCTAAGTAAAAGATAAGTCTGTGTAAAATATTCGTTCAAGTGTACTCTTAAGATGGGCGCATTCACAAATAAAGGTACTTTAAAGATGCAATAACTTTCAAATCATCATTTACTTTGTATAAACTTTCAATTTAAATGTAAATCTAAATCTTAAATAATTATTTTTTTACGAAAAATGTTAAAACTTCTTTAAAAAAAAATAAAAAAAATAACAATATTTTTGTAAAAAGTAAATAAAATAAAATTATGCTTAATAATCGGGTGCCATGATTATAACACAAATTATTGAATAAATGTTTATTATTTTTCAATGCAAAATACAAATATTTTAAGGTAAATGTAAAGAGATGATAAAACACACGAAACTAGAAATTTGGCTTGCGAAAAATATATACATAAGAAAATGTTTACAATACAAATTGATATGATTACACAAATTTTGAATTGATATAATTAAAATAAAAATTTTTTATGTACACATTTACAACTGTTTGTATAACTGCTTTCAGTTGTATAGATTGACAATTCACAGTGCTGAAAAAGCATTCATTCCCAATATTTGTCAGCTATTTTTAGTTTTTACAACAATTCTTAATTTGTATGTAATAGTTATTTAAATATATATATATCACAATTTGAAAATTTGTACATCTTAATTAAGAGGTGAGCGGTGACATGCCGATATTACGTGGATCTTGTTGGCCCGATTGATTCGGCGGTCCTTGTGGTCCATTTTCTAAATTTTTCAATAATTGATTCAACCAGTGTTCAGTTGAAGGATCATCCTGAAGACATGTAGCAAAAGTATTATCTCTTAACTGATCTGGAAGACATTGTCTGAGGGCTAAAAGGGCTCTGAAATATCAACAAATTATATAATTCAATATGTTACTAAGTTTATAATTTTATAAACTAATAAATAAGCCTTTTGAATGAATAAAGAAAGTATTATGAAAACTGTATTACCTAGGATTATCTGAGAGTCTCAAATAACATCTTACAACGTGCTTCAATAGACGAGCAGATGGTTCTTTAGCCAAAGATAAAACCATCTTGCCTAAAATCATGGCAACGTGGCTAAATCTATCATAAGTTTGACAAATGTATGATAAGCCACTATCGTCAAGTAAAATTTTTTGCAAAATGAAAGTAGCTACAGTTTTACTGAGCTCAGACCCACTTTCCATAATTCTCAAACAAAGTGGGATGATTTCAGTTGTGAGTAAAAATGTTATCACTTCTTGTTCATCGGTTTTTACTAGTGCTCCAATCACACCCAAGCTTGTCAAACGTAAATATTCAAAGGAACGGGTTTTGCTTACAGTGTGAAGAAACGGGTAAAGAAATAAAGGAACGTGTGCCTGTAAAATATGAATTACAATGTAATTAGACCACAATTTGTGTATATATATTTTTCGTTTTCATTCTTCTATTTATCAATCATATAAACAAAAATCCATTGTCTAATTTTTAATCTAAAATAAAATATTTATAAAATTAAATTAAATATTTGCCTGCAAGAAAGCTGATCTAGTGTCAGGATGACTGGCAAAACACTGAAGTAAGGCGAGAGCATTGCAAACTCGATTACTCTGATGTGCAGTTAAAGTTGCTGGATTAATTGCAGGATAAATGTTTATGATTTCTTGAAGCAGTGATGCTACTGTTCCAAAGGAATGCCATAACATAGGTGCCAAATCAGGCACTACTTCCCGCTTTTTGCTCAGTTCTTGTAAAGCATTTTCTCGAGTTTCAGGATTTGATAACTCATTTATCCAAGTGTAAACTTTTTCTCTGTCTGCTTGCAAACCAGTTGCTTGTAAAACAGCTGAACTTTGCTAAAAATTAATTATAATATTAGATCCAAAAATAAGTTACATGTCATTAACTTTTTTTTAGGCATATTAAAATGATTTTGAGAATAACAATTTGTAATTTTTTAAGACGTCAACAAATAAACGTCTCATTTGTGACGAATTAAAAAAATTCTCAGTAATCAACAACTAGAGCTAATTTTATATCTTTATTTACTTAATTATTTTAAAAGTAAGGTTAGGTTCATACGAAACATCTAATTAAATGTCGATATTAATCTAGCTTTTCACTCTTTTCAATACCGACAGATAATTTAATAATATTAAATATACTTTGATTGTGAAAAGTACTTTCAGCTTAAGATTTAAAATTATTATACTTACTGTGATCATTTCTTAGCAATGTCAGATGCAA
Organism: Idris sp. 1 HC-2018; assembly: GCA_022817325.1. Taxonomy (NCBI): domain Eukaryota; kingdom Metazoa; phylum Arthropoda; class Insecta; order Hymenoptera; family Scelionidae; genus Idris; species Idris sp. 1 HC-2018. The sequence continues at coordinate 4,237 of JABFPM010005357.1, read as the reverse complement.
GAAAATTTTCATTCAATTTGTTTTATAAAAGTAGATATTGAGTCACAAATGGTATGCGAAATGTACACAGTTTAACAATAAAACATACAAATTCGAACAACAAATTCAACACTTTGGTATCTTAAATCGCTAAAATAATGTATTACGCTTTTACTCGAAAATCGGTTGTTTTTACAAAAATATGGCGGAATGAGAGAAACAGAGAAATGCCTATGATAGAGGTCGCAACTCGTAGCATCTCGTAGCTCGCGCAGCCGTCACACCGGTTGCACTCTAGCTCTTTATCTTTATTACCCCCACTGTATCAAATAAGCGCCAATAATCATGCGGTATTTTGTCTTTATTTTTTTTTTGAGAGAGAGAGAGAGAGAAAAAGATCAAAATGGTTTTCATGTAGAGGCGCCCTATTGTCCGCCAAAGCCTCTGAACTACTCTGAAGTCTGACGGCCATAAATTCAATAATAACAACAACACCTTGGATAGATCAAATAGATTAGATCGCGCTATTTTGTGCTTGGTGTTTATATACTTGCAAACTTTATAAACATTTTAGCTGAAATCAAGAGTCTGTAGGTTATAAAACACACGAAAACGTGTTTTTAAAGCTTACTCGTGCAAAACTTGATGGAAAAAACAGTCTGTGTTGGATAAATGCGACGTAAATATGACGCAAGTGTTTATTAAGAATATTTTATTCTGTGCTTCCTAACAAATAACGTGTACTGAACCATGTCCATTGACAACACGACGGCACCAGTTTTTTTAGTTTGCCTCGAATATTCCAACGTACTGAGTAGAGAAACAATATTTACCTGCGCTTAAAGTTTATAACCTACAAATTAACCGACAAAGAAGTTAGTTTTCGTTTATTAAATCTTGCGTGATACCAAACTGGACACAAATATTATTTTAATTTATTATTGCAGTAATTTTAAATTTATCGCAGATAAAAATAAAAAATTATGAATCCCATGGAGGGAGGAGAGAAACATCTGCAGGAAAGCCCGATGCAAACCGTGGCGCAAAATTTGACAAGTGAATCGGCCATACAATCAACACAAAATGTTATCCAAAGCAATGTGCATAATGTACAAACAATGATAGGCTCGTCAACACAAATAATGGGCAAATCTGTTTCACTGGATTTAAGTCCAAAATTGTCCATTAGAAAGCCCGTAGTTTCCACAACTGTTGCATCTCTTGCAGAAACAAATAAAATGCCCACAACAGTAAGTTTCGCTTCTATATCATTTACATTACAATTATTTTATCTCACTTTTAAATAACATTTAATCTGCTATAGATTTGTCCTGTGGGTTCTACTGTAAGAATCATATCTCCAACGATGTTACACACAGTGGAAAGGCAGGCAAGTCAGCAGTCAACTGCTCAGCAAATAGTAACAAATATAGCACCGACTTATCACGTTCCTCGTGGACCAGCAGCTGTAGCAAACATTTCTGCACCGAGAGCTGCACTCGCAACGCCTATAGTGAGGTCTAGCACAAGCCATTCCGTTCATGTTTCTAGACCTGGGTAAATATAAATTACATTTTATAATTGTATCATTTACCTAACGGAGAAAAGTGGTTGAGTTAATTGTTGTTTGTTTATGGCAGTGCCAATCCGAGTGTCGCAACCCAGCAGTGGCAGTCGAAAACGTCAGCAACGTATGTGCCACCGCAACGTTATCCTGTACCTTCAGTGAGTCGTGTTGCAGCAAGAACACCTGCAACAGTTTATAGCGGCTCTCAGCAACCGCGTCTGACCACGCCGTCTACGCAAGGTAGACCGCTGCAGACTGCAGTTGTCAGTGGTATTCCTGGAGCTCCATCTAGACTGATAGCACCAGTACTGCAAACTAATAGCAATGTTGCCAGGGTTTCCATTACTCAGGCTAAATCAGCGGTGCCACAAGCGAACACAGTACAACAAGTTACAGCACAGCCAGCAAGACTACAAAATGTACAGGTCAGTTATTATTAACTAAACAAAGAAAAAAAATAACAATTTTATTGAATGAATGAAAAACGAATTACAATTTCATTTATATGTTACTTTTATGTTTAGTCGAACCAAGTGAACAAACCTCAAAACAATTTGTCATTCACTAATCGAGTTGCTGTATCAGCTCCTGTAATTAGTTCAGCGAACAAAATTGTTACCGTGACTTCGATTCAAACAACTGTAACGCGACAGTTATCCATCAACACTGTTCCTGGTACTTGTAGCACAGCAAATGTTAGTCGAATTGTTATTCCGCATTGTCAGGTAATCTATTTTGCTGCGTACAATTTCTGCATACAAATATAACTGATAATTTGTCGAAAACTAATGATTGACTGATAATGTTGAATTTGTAGGCTCAAAGCCAGCCTACAACAGCACGAGTGGTGCAAGCGGTAACGTCATTGTCAAATTTTGCTGCGGTTCCTCGTACAGTGACAACAACCGCAAATGTAGGAAGTGTCGCTAGAGTCGTTCCAACGACTGGCGTTGCCAGGATAACTAGCATGCCATTGCACTCACTACCTATTCCAGCTATGACGCGTACGCTAGCAGCGCCAATCAAAATTGCACAAACACAGAACATAAGTCACACAATGCAGATCAAGCCATCCGTGCAGCAAGTTATACCAAAAACTACGGTCTCCGGTGTTTCTACTTCGACTAATTCCGCTCAACCCATTCAAGGACAATATCTGCCACCAACTACTACAACTTATTACTCTTTAGATCCATCAGGTAATTCGATAAACGAAACATTAAATAAATATTTATTGTTGTTCATCTCAGTAAAAATCATTTCGAATTGCAGGTAATTATTCTCAATTTCGACAAGCAACAGTACAACCAGTACGACTTACCATAGTGGACACTGGTTACGAAGAATCTCATAACAAAGCCAATTCTTCTCCTAGACCTAGCATATTAAGAAAAAGAGATCATGATGGATCGCCTGCAAAATGTATGATATTTAACTAATTATAAAACTATTTGTATTCATTTTTTAAATTTAAATTTTGTTTTATAATTTCTTGTACATTAACAAATGCTAATTATGTAAAGACTAATTTTGAATTTAAATTTTACAGCTAACGTAGCAAAAAATTTGGTACCAATTCTTTCATGTATGTCTTCGAATGCTCCGCCGCCAATAAGCAGTCCGCCAGCTTCACCTGGAGGAGATGGTTGCCAGAGTTCTGGTTCCACGACGGTTTCTGCGACATCGTCTCCGGGTCTTGACGAACCGGAACAATCTCGAATCCCAATGAACACAAATATTGAAATGTCTCCACGCAAAAAGCCGCGCAAGCAACAACTTAGCAGCGTTGAATTGACTGAATCACGTTGTACTGATGAAGAAATGCAATTTATTGTAGAGGAAAAAGTAAAAAAGGAGCCTATGGAAGAGATGAGAGACACTAAGGCTGATAAAAAGTTGCAGTTTTCAAGTCAGGAAGATATTAAGCAATCTTCCAATCTTGGTGGGGTGTCTCAGTCTACTCCCATTAGGACACGTCCTATTCCTAGTCTGTTAGGTTAGTATTTTTAATTTAATTTTATTTTTAATGTACGTTTATTTATATCAACAAGTTTTAGTTTAAAAATGACAACAAAATAAATCCAAAAATTTAATTTTATTTACTCAATTTTTAGGTTCTTCGTATTGGAAAAATACATACAATGGACGTCACAATCATTACAGAAGACCTAGTGAAGTTAGACCTCAAAAAGAAAGGAAACCCTCTGTTGCAGAGATAGCACAGCAAAAATACGTACTGCAAAAGTTAAATGGATGGAAAATTCATCATTTAACATCACAAATGGATGACCTTGCTGAACTTGAGAAACAAGTAAAATTAATCTTTAAAATAACTTTTAAATATTATATTTTCTTAAACATTTCAATTTATTCAATTAAATAGGACAAAATATTTTGCTTATTTATGTGCAGCTTTTTTTGTTATTAACAGAGCGTCCATTCAAGACATTGAGAAGTTGGCTGCGAGATAAGAATAATTCGATACTTATGACATTTCAATTTGACAGGTCAACATTCAAATTGTTCTAACTTTTTCGAAGAGTGTATAACGGTAAAAAAATGACTTATGCTTTTTATTATAATTAATAATTATATTTCAATTAGTTATTCTTGTTGATGTAATTAAAACAAAAGAATCAAGTTATTGAACAAATAAATATGAAAATTTAATGTAAAAACAATTTTTTTATC
>JABFPM010005356.1:0-11384 GCA_022817325.1 Idris sp. 1 HC-2018 | reverse complement strand
ACTAAATTTATTTTTCAAAAAACTAGTTTTAGATTGTAGAATCAAAAAGTTTAATATAAAATGCGAATTTTTTAAAATATAACATGTTAAAAAATAATTTAAATTGTAGCTAAAAAATTTTTATTTCAAAACTTATTAACATTATAATTTTTGACTTTTTTAGTTAAACAATTTTTCATAAACAAATCAATAAAATTAAATATACAATTAACTACGCAATCTTCAAATTTTACACTTCAAGACAATGAAAAGAAAAGTACACGCAGCGTGTATACACAGGCGGGCGGCTAGCCACAGCCTAAAAATAATAAAAAAAATGCGGTAGAAACTTAGTGAAATGTATTAAATAATTATTTATAATACTAATAATATTATATTATTATTTGTTGTCGATAATGTTGTTTTTTATTATCTATTATCGATTGATGTTAATTATATTTGAAGGAACTGAGGTGATATGAATTCCTTTTCTCAGCGCTTAGCTTTAAAGCCTTCGTGCACTTATACTTCATCTTTATTATCCAGTCGCCAGAATTTATTTTTTTTTCAAATCCCATTTAAGCAAAGGTTCAAGAGAGTCGCAGTACATTGTTCTTCTGATACTAAATCCCTGCGACTCTTTGCAGAATAGTTCTTTCAAAAACTCCTTTGACCATCAACTTCCCAAGATGTACCGGCAAACAAACCAGAGTTAAAGAAACCACTCCCTCGCAATGAAAAATTGTTCCGTAGCCCAATTTTGCATCCTAGCAAGGTGTGTTTTGTTCGATTATATCCTCTTCTTCACTAGCCTGCCAAGATGTTGCAGCAGGTAAACGAGAGCGTGAATGAATTTAAAAAATGAACCGTTCCGGAATTTGCCTGTTGAATAGACTAATGGAAAACCAAAAAAACCATAGTCAGAATGGCCAGCCCGGGAATCGAACCCGAGCCTCCTTAGTGAGAGTCACAGGGCTTACCCCTCTACCAGACTCTCTCGGTATCTATTGTCGATAATTAATACTTAAAGTTTATTATTAACCCATTTCTTGTCATTGATGCGTTTATGCATCATTACAAATAATTTTCATTGTTTAAAATCTTTCGTTTCAAAAACGGCAAATTTTTATCTTTTTGGGTCACCATGTTGAATTTGCCATTTTGAAAATTTTTATAAAAACTAGTATGAGCTTTTGAGAATATTTGATCATTCTGAACAATAAACATACAAATATTACTTGTATAATAATACAAATAATACAAGTATAATACGTCGTAGTACAATAAGAAAGTTGTTACGTTATTAATTTTGATTAAGTACGTCATAATGATAATTGAAACTAGACTTAGAAAAAACAATAACACCATTGAATATATAAATTATACATATAAAAATGATTTCTTTAATAAATCATTCATTCCTTTTCACACCACTAAGAATCGCAAAAAATTGCCATTGTTTATAACATGGTTGAAAAAGCGGTTAATTTAAGTGACCCACGCTTTTTAGATGAAAATATTTCCGTCATAAAAAATTCTTTACTAAATAATCACTATCCCCTTGTTTTTATCGATACTTATATCAACAAATGATTACAATATTTAAGGCGATCCAGTTCTAATAATATTCTAAATTCTGAAACTCATAAAAACAGATAAAAATAATTTCGTAGTAACTTCTTTTATGTAACAAATTGCTCACAAAATTAAACATGTATCAAAAAAATATGAATGAGATACAGTTTATAGTAATCGTAATAAAACGAATATATATTTTGATTAGTTAAAAGATAAAGATAACGTAAAACTCAAGTCGAATATGGTTTATGAAATTTCTTGTAAGGACTGCAACCAAATTTATATCGGACAAACGAAAAGATATCTAAAAAAACGAATTTATAAACACAAGAATGATTATAAAAAAGAGCCAAAAAATTATACTGCCCTAACAAAACATCGAGTTGACAATTCGCACAGTTTCGATTTCGAAAAAATATTTGCTAATGAAAAGAACTACAAAAAATGAGTAACTAAGGAAATGCTATTTATCACCGAAAATTGTAATTCTGTTAACGTTCTGATATTGATAATTTAAGCGTTAATCTAATTACTCTAGTTCTACAAAATTCCGATTGAATGGCAGTGATTGTATTGTTTTCTGATAATCATTTTTATTTGTATAATTTATATATTCAATGGTGTTATTATTTTTTCTTAGTCTAGTTTCAATTACCATTATGACGTACTTAATCAAAATTAATAACGTAACAACTTTCTTACTGTACTACGACGTATTATACTTGGTGTTGATTAAGTTAACTATTTTAGTAATGTAAAAAAAAATTTTTATAAGAGATTGATGTTCAATCAGAAACAATAACTTCAATAAATTCACCGAAACAATAAATTCAATAAGAAAGTTAATAAACTTTTTTTGTATTCACATGAGATTACTACAATTCCATTTTATTTTTCTCCCGTTTCTAATGGCCTTAAATTTGAATTTTTTTAATTAATACAAGATAATGTTGTTTTGTATTATGTGACTTATATTAAGTGAAGAATTGTTTAATGTTATTCAATTATCACATACAAATTCAGGTCATGGAGGACGAACAGGAATCTTCGAAGAATTACAACGAAAATATTGCAATGTTACAAAAGAATTAATTATTACGTGTACAACTTTGCTTAAGAGGTTTGTTACTAGATGGCCGTAGTATTATTTACCAACCGATATAAGTTGATTGACAATATCATACAGTAAGCTTGAACGTTTGTAAACGTAAAAATAAGATCACAGTAGTGGATTTTCGTTTGCATCGTAACTCTATTCTCAATAAAAGATGTCAAATTTCAAGCCAAATTGTCGCCATTTGCAGGAAGTGTTTTTTCCATGTAAAGAAAACTGCGGCTGAGACTCATCGAATGATTTTAAGCTCTTAGTGAAAGAACATGTCAAGAATGGTTTCAACGTTTTAGGAATGGTGATTTTAACATCGAGGACCGTGCCGGTGATGGAAGAAAAATTTTTTTTGAGGATTCGGAACTCAAAACGTTACTTGATGAAGAATCGTGAAAAAAAACAACAGGAGTTAGCAGAATCATTGAGAGTTACTCAACAAGCAATTTTAAATGCCTTAAAACATTGGGAATGATTCAGAAGCAAGGAAATTGAGTCCCATATGAGTTGAAGCCGAGAGATATTGAACGACGTTTTTTTGCTTGTGAACAGTTGCTTCAAAGACAAAATCGGAAGGGATTTCTGCATCGCATCGTTACCGGCGACGAAAAATGGGTTCACTATGATAATCTCAAGCGCAGAAAATCATGGGGAATGCCTGGACATGTCTCTACGTCGACAGTCAGACCGAATATTCATGGTGCAAAAATTGTTCCTTGAAGTATTAAGTGCGTTTTATTTATTAAAAAAAACCTAACAATAAATGATGTTCTGTGACTGAGAAAAACATTCTTCAAAATATGTCTTTTTTTCGACGTTCACACTGAACAACCACCTTAATGACGAAGCTCAAGTGAATTTAATTGACATGTAATCACAATAATGTAATGGATCTAAATTCATTTAAACGTATCAAGATCATTTTACAAAATTTACAATTTTGTTAGCATTGAAGACGAAAACCGTCGAAAAAGTCGCATAACATTTAATAGACATTTTCACTTTATTCGGAGCCCCAGCATTTTTACAGACCGACAATGGCAGGGAGTTTAAGAACAAGAAAATAATTGAAGAAATAGCTGTTATGTGGTCAGAAATAAAAATGGTACAAGGTAAACCCCGGCACAGCCAGTCCCAAGGATTCATGGAAATGGCAAATAGAGATATGGAGGATATGTTGTCTATATGTTATTAGAAAATAATACTAAGTATTGGGTCACAGAAATAAAATTTGTCCAGTGCATGAAAAACAGTTCCTTCAATAGTGGAATCCAGAGAACTCCTTTTAAAGCTTTATTTTAATGTGAAATGAAAACTGGACTTGTTTCGACCTGTTTGCCAGTGGAATTAATTAATATTGGGGCAACTGAAGAAGATTTAGAAAAACTAAATTTTAACACTTTGGAAGACATTTTAGAAGAGAAAAACATACAGAAGAATAACGCACAGGATGAAAAAGTACAAGAGGAAAAAAGGCAGGAACTAGAGATTTTTGAAAATATGATCAAAATTTAAGAGGACAATAGTTATCAATGCAACACTTGTGGGAAAGAGATAAGTGACAAAATTAAATGAATTGAGTGTGCAGTTTTTATTCATAAAGACTGTTGCGAGAAAAAATGATGACGGATTCAATAGTATATTATGCATCATGCGAGAAAAAATTGTTTTACTCCCACGAGAAAAATTCGGCAGTTTTTCTCGCGAGGTTGAAACAATTTTTTACTTCCAAGAAGCATACGATATTTTATGTCACAAGAGCAGAAATTGAGCTGTTTTATATACTTGTTTGCGGGAGTTTAACAATGTCAGTCTCAACAGAGGGAATAAAACAGCTCGTTTTCGACTAGATGGACATAAATGTAATTTATGTACTCGTGAAAAAGAATCAGAAATTACACGAAATTTGACACGTCAGAAATTAGATATGTCAGAAATTTAAAAACGACAAACTCCATTCCTTCATCTTTATATCCGAACTCAACTCACATGATATTGCTCAGCTCTTTGCAAAACATTTTCAGTCTGTATATGCCCCACCGATCCCTTCTGATTTTATACTCCCTGAGTTACCTCTCGTACCACCCTTACAAATTAGCCATTTCCAAATTTTTATAAAGCAGCCCGGGACCTGATCAAATACCCAACTCCTTTTTGTCGGCCTGTGCTTTTTCTTTAGCCCTGCTTTTTCACAAGACTTTTGTCAAATCCCTTGATTCTGGCGCATTTCCAGATCTTTGAAAAGCTGGCAGGGTCACAACCATTTACAAATCAAACAACACTTCCGATATTTACAAACCTATTTTCATCCTGAACTCGCTGAGAAAAGTAGTCGAGGATATTATTACTTCAAAACTGTCCACTGCCTTCGAACCTATCATATCGGAATTCCAACATGGGTTTATTTTCAGCAGATCTAGTTGTAATCTCAAACTATGTACTCGAATCGGTAGAACAAAGACACCCAGTAGATGTGTATATGAACTTTGCCAAAGCCTTTGAAAAAGTCCCTCACTTACTTTTTTTTAAAAAAGCTATCATCCTATGATGTCTACAGTTCTATTCTCGAGTGGCTTTTCAGCCACTCGAGAATAGAGTTTAATTTTTCGAGGTAAATGGGTGCCGTTCAGCAACTTACACAATTACTTCAAGAGTACCCCAAGGTTCGTGCAGTGGTCCCCTCCTTTTTCTAAACTTTATAAACGATCTTCCACTTTTTGTTAAATATTGCAAGATACTTATTTTTGCGAACGACACTAAGATCTATTATGAAATCAACGATTCATCAGATGCATTTCTTCTTCAAATTGACTTAAATAATTTTACAAAATAGTGCGATGTAAATTACATGCATCTAAACACCGATAAATGTCAAGTGATTATATTTACAAATTTAAGGTCAGATATTGAACCATCTTATTTTATCAAAAACCAACTTCTTTTTTTTGTGCTTCAAAATAAAGATTTGGGTGTAATCTTTCAATCCAGCTGTAAATTTACGGAGAACATAAAAACTACTAAAAATAAAGTTTTTCGAATCCTTGGTTTCATTAATAGATCCTTATCTATTATTAAGCTTATATATGGTTATACATGGCGTTGTATAAATCATTGGTGCGTTCCATTTTGGAGTATGCCTCCTCTATTTGGAGCCCTTGCAGAAGGTTCCAAACCCAAAGCTTAGAGACCATTCAGCATAAATTTCTCAGACAATTAGCTTTCTTAAATGACACACCCATGAGTTATTCAAACCACGACTATCCATTAATCATTTATTTAATATCTCTTCTGTGGAACGACGCCGTAAAATTTCTGCCTTCATATTATTGTATAAAATCTTAAATGGTAATATTATTTGTCCAGAACTTTATAATCTTTTACAATTCAAAACTTTAGCTAGACTCACATGAAAAAATAAGCTCTTTACTGCTAACCTTTTTAGATTAAACTTAACTAGAAATAATGTCATCAACAGAATTATTCATTTGGCTAATTATTATCACCTTCCACTTGACCACCTCAATCTCAGACTAATCGCCTACATCTCTCATATTAAATCTTTACCACTATAACTCCGACTGTTGTCATATTTCATTTTATTATATTAATTGTCACAAAACTCAACACTAATTTTATACTCATTTTTCATAAATACATTTCATGTGGTGAATATAATAATACAATTAGTTTCTTTAGTAAAACATTTTTTTGAGGTTATGTAATTATTGAAATAGTCTAAAAACAACATTTTGAAAAACATTATTATCTGTATATTTGTAGCTAATACTTAATATTATTCCTATAAATGATAATTATACTATTCGTAGAAAATTTTGCAGTATTTTGTGAAATAATGCTAACCAAGATACATTGTTATCTACAATATTTTTTATAAAATTTGTTATTCAAAATAAGAATTTTCTTATAAATGAAAAATTATCTTTCATTAAAAACAGGTGAATTTTATAAAATTAGCTGCTGTAATATTCTTATTTTGTACAAAATGTTTGCTACCTCATTTTGGGATCATACTGGGATCTTTATAGAGTCAATATAAGATTATTTCGAGCCATTATAAGGACATTTCGGGATGATCTAAGGGTTATTTTGTGGTCAGTATTAAGTAATAAATTGTAAACGATAAACAAACAGACATCAATATACGACCGGGCGAAGCAGAACTTGATTCAAATGATATTAGAATAACTTTTTTGTTAACTGAATTTAAAGCCATTCAGCGTCATTGTAATTTAATGATATAATCTATGTAATCTAATGATATAAAAATTATCTTTTTCTGAAAATATTCATTTTTAAAATGTTTATCTACGTCGATGAAACTGGAATAATGAAAAATATCTTGGCCCAGTTCCGATGTGCAGATGTAGTATGATAAAAAGCAATAAATCACATTCTTAATAAAAACATATTTATTTCATTTGTTAATTTTTTTAAACATTTGTGGTAAACTCGCTTAACTGAACGCGATATTTTATTGGCCACGTTACGCTCTAGGCGGTATTATACCACGCTTGTGTAATTCAACGATCAAGTACTATTTCTTTAATTTAGCACGTTTTAATGTGTATTGATATTTCACTAGAAAATTCTAAAGTTTCTGTTCATGAAATTTTTATCTTTGAATGAAACAAAATCTACAATCGTAAAATATTTTTAATACTAAATATCAACAAGTTTTGTGTATAATTTTGAAGTTAATAAAATGTACTTTTTATAAAGTTTTACTAAAACATATTAATAATAAATTTAAATCATTCTTCATTTTAAACATAATTCTTGATATTTATCATAATTGCACTGAACATGCACGTACAAAGATTCATTTTAAGTATTTGTGTAATTTAATTTCAGAAAGGTCGCGACAAAAATTGACTAAATGATGTTGATTGATTGCGATTAAACTCTTCATGTTAAGTTTCGTTACGTATGTAAGAGTGTATGTGTCACTGTATTTTTTCTAAGAATTTTCTGATCTGATAAATTCTTTCCATGAGCCGTTGGAGAATTGAACGGCATTATTCGAATAACAAAATAATATCTCTGAATTCATTTTCCGATTTATTTGATTTCAGGTTCTGGTTCACGTATGTGCCGTTGCATTGAAAATTTTCTTGTTCACAAGAATGCTAAAAACACGTTAACAAATTTTTATAAATTACTGCACAACTTATGCAAAAGAGACGAACATGATTTAGATGATGAAAAAGAGGTAACTATTTTTCTTAAATTTATTCGTTAACAAAAGTGATACAAAAATTACATAGCAAAGAGTCGCAGAAAAAATTGTTCTTTCAAATAAATAAAGTATATTTAGAATTTTGTAAAGTATTTTTTTTGTATTTTGAAAAATAACATAATTCCAAAGCTATTGAACTACCAAAATAATTCTCTACATGTTATTGTGTAAACGATTTCGTATATTCGATTCATTTGAAATGGATTTCGTGTTCAAGAGTGTTATTGCCATAGTCCTAACTTACAGTTTTTGTTTTTATCGACAAATTAAGTTTGTATTGCCAAAAACCATAAAAAGTAAAAATTATCACAAATTAAATAAAAAATAACAACCTTCTAAATAAAATCGATTTCAGATTAACTTGAAATCGTGTACACAAGCAGCATGTATTGATTGTGCGAAGTGTGTTAAATAATTCAGCAAACTGTTACATTTTGTAACTTAAAAACACACTATTCAAAATAATTTATTCACGCATTTATTATTTTCCAGAATGTTAGATATTTATTTTGATCATTAAAGAGAAGTGTAAACAATAAATTAAAAATATTGCAATCAAATACAGTAATTATTCTTAAATGATAACGTTTAAAAGGCTTTATATTATTATTTTTTAAACAAACTCTCGTAAAAGAAATTTCTGTTTCATCAGTATATCAAATTATAAACTAAACCGGAATTTTTACTATTTATTAATAAATTAATAATTATTAATTATTAGTATATTAGAGCAAAGTCTCAAGAAGTTTTCCATCGTCAAGGCAATTATTTTAATATGTAAAGAACCTGCATATTTTCAGCTATGAAAGAAATTAATTTACTTTAACTTGGTGGTTGAAAGTTCTGTCAAGATTCTTGTATAAAATACATTATATTTGAGGCAATACATTTTATTGTTAGCAAGACCTTTTTTTGATATAAGAATATCATTTTTTATGCAATTAATTGTAGATAATTATATTTTCAGAGTTATTTTTTATTCTTAACACATATAAAGTGAATCACAGAAAATGTTAAAGAAAACAAACGAAGAATATTTACCTAAATCAAGTCGATTACCTAAATACGCCATGATTCATTTAGTCAAGTTTACATCATTCTTAAATGAAGACAAAGGGACATCTGAATTTAATTGATAAAACACATTTATGTATTTACAGTATCTTGGACTTTTTTTTTGGTTTTGTTTTTTTTTCATTCAAACTTTGCCTTAAATAGATCCATAAATATAGATAAAACTGACAATTTATGATTTGCTTTTGATAAGTTTTAAAAAATTATTTTCGGAAATTATGTTAAATAAGTTTTATATATCGATCGTTTCTATCCAAGACATTCTAATTTAAAATTGTAGTTTCAGAACGCTCTAACTCAAAATCACGATAAAATTTTCTTATATATGAACATTTTTTGAATTTGAAATATTGAACGTTAAACATTTTTTTTATGAATTAATTCTTCAAAATATGAAGAATGCAAATATTCAAACTAACACAAAATTATTATAAACGTTTTGGGGTAATGAAATACCCTATGATATTTCATTATTCTGAAATGTTGTGGCAATTTTATCATTATTTTGAGTTGGAGCGTTTTGAAACTACTATTTTCGAGTTAGGGCGTTTTGGATAGGAATGATCGATATGTGAACATACCATAATTATTATTATACATGGAATGCATTTCATTGGAAGCAATATAAATAATTTTAATTATTGACCGAAAATGTTTTTAACTTTTAAAATTTTGAATTGAATATAATGATAATACAAACTGTTTTTATTCATCAATTTTGACAGAATGGTGTCAAGTACTTAGTATTGTAGCTTTCATGAGTGCTTGCTGCAGAAAAAGATGAAAAACATAATATTGCAAAAAACGTATTTTTAAAAACAACTGTTCTAATATTAAATACAGTGCCATGAATAAGCAAAATCTTTTTCCAATAATCAAGTATTATAAATTACAAATATATATAACATTTTGTATACAAATTTTCTACATTTTTTTATCAACTGTTAAAGTTTTCAATATCGTTATTATCGTTTCGTTCAATTTAATATGCTTCCGATCTGCAAGTTGCAAGTAAATTATATTTAATTTATTTTTTGACAAAATTGTTTCAAATCTTTCATTCATTGTGGCACTATCATCAATCATTTAAAATTATATTTTCCTTTATAATTTTTATGTTTTTTGTATTTCAAACAGGAAAGACTTAGTTTTTATTACAAAGAAAAATTATGCTACGAGCTGGTTGTGGAAAAAAATCTTCGCGCAGATAACCTGTATGATATTTTCAGACTAAGAAGAAATTTATCGAATGGTATTTGGAATATCCTGGAGATTTGGCCAGAATTATATCTTGGTAAGTTATTAATAGAAACTCATGCATTATACATACATAGGCAATTCTCTAGAACCTTTAACTTTCAACTTGCCAAATTTTTAGCTAAAAAAGTTTTAGCACATCTTAGTTTTATGTCAATTATCATTTATTATTACTTCAAAATGAATAATATAAAGTCCAACAGTGATAAATTACATGCACGTAACTTTAAAATAATATTTAATTGTAAAAACATAGGTAAATATTACGTCTTTGACTACTTTTCTGTTCAAATGTCAAAAACGTAATATTTTAAAAAGGTCTTTTAATTATTCAAGTAGTTTTTATTATATAATTAGATTTTATTGCACGTAAATATATTTTATTAAATCAAGTACTGTGCAGTTCATCCAGAAGTATTTTTTAAATATAAATATTTTCAATTACAAAACATATTTTTTATAAATTATGCTGAATCAATAAGAAGCGCTTACTGAAACCGTATTTATATTTTGCTTTAAATCTGTTTTGCAAGAAGTCGCTTGCTTTTTAAGCAAAGAGTCTCTTGCAAATAGAGTACAGCTAAGTTATATGCAATATTTGTATGAAATTAATGCTACTATTGTACGTCTTTTTGTGTTTCTGCAGCACAACCAATAGCTGTACTGTAATAGCATACATTTTTGAAATATTTACATGAATTTTATAATTATAAAAGTTCATTTTATTTGAAGACATAGAAATATCTCGAAAACAAAAAAAGTGGGTAATGAAATTTGTTGGTCTCGACGAGAGACATCCAATAATACCAAACTCGACCCCCCACTTCCACCCTCTGGGGATGGCGGAGGGGGAAGTTAAAAAACTAAAACCCCCATTTTGTATTGCAGATTCGGGTTCCAAAAAATAGATACCCCAATTTGACCTACGATTAACGCGATTTCGGCTACAGATTGCGCTGTAATCGACAAAAATCTTACCTCTGGGTTGTGTCGAACAGCTGCTAATACAGCTATTTCATTAGCTTCCCCAATAACAGTTGTTCTTCGTTTCCTCTTTTTGGTTTGTACACTGCCATCTGATGTAAAAGCATTCACAACTTTGTAAAAAAGAGAACGTGATCGAACATTTTTGAG
>JABFPM010005355.1:0-11387 GCA_022817325.1 Idris sp. 1 HC-2018 | reverse complement strand
TTTGGTTTTAATTCTTTAACGACACGTAAAAAACCAACTAAAAACGACTTGTAAACAACCAACTTTTCCGACACCAAATACGAACTCTTATTTGGCTCGGAAACACATCGGATATTCATCAGAAACGAGTTGTATAGTCACCGATTTTCGAATATCGGTTTCGAATCGGAATCGAATCGGAATCGAATCGATTTTTTTAATAGGGAAGATTAGGCATCCAATAAACGATTGTATTATAATTTTTCTCGTTTCGTTGACAAACGTTACGGTATTTTGGCGTTGCTCGACGAATTAAAATGGAATTTGTTTTCTAATTAGGTTTTTATGCTAAAAATGATGATTGTTTTAATCTTTTTTACATTATTTTCTAGTGCCAAGATCATAAAAATGTGTTTTAACTGATATCTTCTTGAGATTGGAATATTTTTATTAAGAAGAACAAAAACTTGAGAAATCAAATTGAGTTTGGAGTAATCCATTTATGTCTTGAAGAACAATTTGATCGAACTTTTATGCTGACCAATTCATTTTTATTTTAGCTTTGTTATGGAAATAAACATAAATTGGCTTTGTGTAGTATTC
This sequence comes from Idris sp. 1 HC-2018, assembly GCA_022817325.1. NCBI lineage: Eukaryota > Metazoa > Arthropoda > Insecta > Hymenoptera > Scelionidae > Idris > Idris sp. 1 HC-2018. The sequence goes on along the minus strand of JABFPM010005355.1, from coordinate 10,805 downwards.
GCGCCAACATTACCACAAGCATAATTTGACGTAAGGCCATTGAAGTTCAATTTCAAATATTTTACTAAGTTTTGTCTGTTCGTCGAACAGCCTCTAAATGAAATAGCTGTTTTATCGAGGAAACCCATTGCCGCTTGACCCAGATCATGATGAAATTGGCATCGAGAATAGTACAACGAGTTGTTGAATACGTAGTGCATCGATTGCTTTTGTTGCAATTTACACCACTAGATATCGAATGATAACTAGAGACAAATGTGCATAGACAAGCCTTACATTTTCATACACGCTAAGTGCCTAGATATACTGTAACATCATAATCAGCCAATGGAACGAGCGTAATATAATTTTGCTAAACCGACGATGCAAAGTGTAATCTTATATTTCAAACTTGTGCGAGCATTTCATTTTCAAAATTTTCAGGATAATTAATTAATTTAAATTGTTACCCAAGTCATATAAATCAATCATCTGAAATGAAACAAATTAAAAGTACAAATAAAAAATGTTACATAAATTAGCGATATCAACAGCGCAGATCAAAATTACTTATTGCTCTGGTGCAAGCGACGTCATTAACGCCAGAGACGTTTACCATCATCTGAAACATCTGATTGACGTTACTCTGCGCCAAGATCCGATTACATATCTCGTGTTCAAGATCTTTCGACACTTTTAAAGAAATCAATTTCATTTGAAATCGCAGAATCCATTGCCAACTAACCAAATCGCATGTCACTTAAGGAAATTTTATCATTTATAGTATTACCGTCAAATGTGCTCTCCATTCGCAGGATTTAATATTAAGCAGAATCAAATATTGTATAAGATTACATTTTAATGTAAAACCTATTAATTTTTTTTTAAATTTGAGATGTATCGAATATTATGAAGCATTTTAAGTGTAGATGAATGAAAACGAACATTACACGGAGTGCTTGAATAAAGTCCAACCCGAAGATCTTTGCACAGTGGATTTTTTATAGAATTTGATCCAAGGATGTGTTCTATACATTTTACAACTAAAATTAATGCCGATGGTTCGTTTTAAACTGTTTTATTTCAATCAGACTAAATTTTTGTTGATTCAAAACTATGATATGCATAAATATTTCAAATTAACAGAAATATAATTATATTGCATTGAATGGAATTATAAAATAAAACAAACCATGAAAAGTAATTTTACCAAACATGTGTTTAAGGTTCATTTTGATTTTAGTTTCAAAATATATAGAACAGATCTTTGAATCGAATTTTTTAAAAATAGTACACTGCGCAAAGACTTTTAGGCTGAGCATCTTCCAATCGTATCGTGTATTGCACAGTGGGCCAGCATCCAAGGTTTCGTAGCCAAAAATTTTCGATTAAATTTGTTTCAAGATTTGTATTTAGGGGTTTTTATGTGCAGGTAAATTATATTCATAGTTGAAATTTTGAAATACACCCATATTACTGAAAAAAAATGGTGGCTATAATATGGCGAGCAAACATAAAAATAATAACATAGTACGTTTAAATAATTAAATATAGCAATGAAAATGAAATAAGTTTTGTAATTTTATATTAAAAATGGAAAGCGAACTATATAAACGAAGTAATAACAAGCGTTTGAAACATTTTATATTAATTTTTTATTATTATATAAAAAATGTGACTTAAAATTAGTAAAATAATATTCGACAATAAAAATTAAACAACATAATCAATAAATTATTTTTCATTGATTGTTTAACAGAATAAATTAAATATTGCATTGATTTTGTTATCAAAAATAAAAAAAAGTTCGTTATCATTCGCTGTTTAAGTGATCGATATTCAATCTTCGTCTTCAGAGGCTGTTAACTCAATATTATCTAAATGTTTTGTTGAAAGAGTTGATTCCATCCATTTTTCTACTTCATCTTCATCTTGCATTTCTGTAAAGCAATTTTTTTGAGGAATTTTAGGCACATCCAATAAAGCTATGACCTCAGCAGAAAAAATTTCTTTTTTTTGCTTTGATGCTCACTCTTGTAAATCCTTACTGAATAAAATTGGGTCTGAATAATCCATTGCACGATAAAAATATCTTGTAGTGTTGCAAGACGGCTACATTGTCTGCTATGATGCGCTCTAAAATACTTGTAGTTTTTATTATTTCTCTCTGAGGCTTCTTCTGCTAATACACCTATTGTCAACGTACATGATCGAATGAATTCGCTACTATGAATCAATATTTTGTGCAATGTAGCTGACATTGGAAACCATGGATATAAAAATACATAAAGCTTAGCAGTTGCTAAACAATATCGTTCAAAGGAATTTGGATTAATAGGTAAATGACAAGATAGAGCTACTAAGATATTTTTCAAATGGCACAATAATTTCTTATCGATATTCAGACAAGCAGCAAGTTTTTCAGGATCATGAAATGCTCTGCGAGCGGTATTGCGTTCTCAAAACCGCCAACTTTGGGTTTGTCGATTTTTAAACCCAATTTTACCCACAGAATTCGTTGGCTATCTATCTTTCTCTAAGCGAATAACTTTTTATCATCACTAGATCTGACTTGCAATTTTTAAAAATTGAATGCGGTAAGAGATGTGCAAGCAACACTCGAATATTCTGATCCAAGCATGTACAGGAATTAATCCATGTTGCAATTATGATGAATTCGTACAAAAACTGTCAGTCTTGATGTTGTATAGATCATTCAAAGATTTTGGGGTAGCATGACAGAACGGACGAGATTGCATAGATTTTGTATCTGTTATTATACTCAAGACCTTGCCATCAATCAGAGTTAAATATAATTTAAAATTTACATGAACCTTTTTGTCTTCCAAAGAAATCGTACATCGATCTAAATTTCTTATTTGTTTTTCAAAAGCGATCTTGTTTTGCAGAATGACTTCTTTAGATTCTTAAATAAACTGAAGCTTAATGAGACGACAAAATCTTGTGGATTGAGGTGTTCTATTATACCATAATATCTCACCTTTATCGTTTGATAGTTTAAGAGAAATTAAAGTAGTTACGAATAAGTGCTCATCGTCTAAGTGGTTACTTTCTTCTTTATATAATTGCTTGTATGAAGAATATCCACTACTTTCATCAAAACCCCATGAGCAAAATAATAAAACTTCTGTTTCTGCTGTATACAAATCATTTTAGTTTCTCTGTCAATATTATAAGCAGGCTAAATATCAGCGCCACTTTTTATGCTGGCTAATCTCATATTTGTATACTGAGCTTTAGAAAGTGAATTGTTTAATAAAAAAAGTAAAGCTTCTTCAGGGTTTTTTGTTACTATTACATTTCTGGACTCATCTAACATTATACTTATTTTTGTTGACTGTTCTGGATTTTTTACGATTTTGTCTACAACTTTCAGTATATCTTTTTCTCCGGATTTTCTAGCAGCATATAACTTATAATATAAATATATAACTTATACACAATTGTTTTTATATTAATATAATAGTATTTTATGTTTTTTGTCATTTCTAAAACTACATTTTATACGCATTATACTATATTTTCAATTTACAAGCCAATAAATTGGAAAGAAACCCAACAGCAAAAAAGGATTGGCCAACTGCTACAAAAATGTGCTGATGAACTTATCTCATGTGTCAACTGCTACAAAACTAAAAAGGTAATTTAAAAAAGTCAAATATGTCAACTCCTACAAAACTAAAAAGATAATTAAAAAAATGATATGCCTACTCCTACAAAATAAAATAGAAACATTTTATAGTTTAAAAAGCAAAGGTAATTTTTTAATCTTTTCTTTGGTTTATCTTTCTTGCCACCTGAAGACGTTGGTGAGTGTTTTGCCTTCAACATAATGAGCAACATTACTCTTGATATGGACGATAATGTTCAGAAATTTTGCAATTATCTAAGTAACAATTACATATCAGATGATGCTTTACTTCCTCCACCTGTATGGGTTGGATTAACGTTTGATTTTCACAAAGAAACAACGAATGCCTATAAAGCATTTCATTTGCATTTTAACCGCGAATTTTATCACACCCACCCATGTATTTTTGATTTTGTAAATGTATTACAAATGTGTAAAAGTGAGAAGAGAATCGTGTAGTAAGAAAAAAAAATTATTTACTTTTTTAGTTTTGTAGGAGTTGACATATAGCACAACAAAAAATATTTTTTTTCGAGCTGACCAGGAACAAATAATTCATTTTTTTTTTAAATATTGAAATTCGTTGAAAAACCAAACATTACTTAATAATAATATCACTTTTGCACGCAAACTTATTCTATTATTTAACCATCTATCCCCAGTGTATTGTTCTTTTCACATCTCCATATATCCGTCATATATGTCAATAAAAATATTATAAACAATTATACTGGTCCTGCAAACTTTGGCAAAATTTCAAAACCTAATTTACAAAAATACAATTTTTCACAGTAAATTTATCAAGTTCCAAAATATAAATCAACCTGAGCAATTTAGAATATAATACTGTAATATATTTTATTATTGACAACATTATTGAAATAATACGTCATAATTTTTTCTCCATTTTCATTTTCAAAAGCAACTAACAGAACTGAATAAACTGATCATTGCATATACAAAAACGAGTATATTTTAGATGTAAATTTGGCTAGCTGAATACATCATCAGAAATGTGGCCGCGTAATCGCGGTTAATAGCATCGCAGTGGGTTCAAATATGCTTTCGAGGTCACCTTCGTTGGATAATGCTCTTGCGGAGAATCCTCGGACACTCACTATATTAACTTGTTTATTCCAGAGAACGTGCCTTCCTCTGTCGGCATATTTGCGCATGCATAATCTTCTCAAATCCAGTGCCCCAAAATAAAGGAAAACATCCGAGCATATCTACAGACTACCGATACACACACTTGATGCAGTCCGGATATCGGAATGTCGTCTAGCAAAGGGGAAGTGGCCGCTTTCGTGGTTTAAACTAACCGAAAACTCATGTAACAGATAATACTATTTGTTCAAATGATGTTGTAATTCGACCTTTCAACTTAAATCAATAATTCAAAGCTAATAATTAAGTCGTTACATTTTGCATCTCACCGGAAGTAAGTGAGCGTATGAAATTTCGATGCAGGGAGAGTGAAGATTTAATCGCAAAACTGGTAACGAAAAATCGTTATTAATTTATGAATGTACATTAATAAATGAAATCGATATTAGGAAATTTCATTAACTTTGTGGATTTATCTTTATTAATGAGAAATGTTTAAATTAATTACATTTCAAAGCAGATACTGGCATAAAATGTTTTATTATTTGATAGTTTACATTGTATAGTAAATACTTAATAAATAGGTCATGAAAAGCATTTCTGTGTAACATTTTTGCAAAGCCACTTTAATTTTAATAACTTAATTTTCTGAACATGACATCCCCAGCAAAACGATCCGGGACTAGTTCGAATGCGCATATCATATAGCTATGTATATATGGGGCACTCAGTTGCCAGGATTGCGTTTATATGCAAATAAAATTGATCGAATTGAATCCACAGTTTACAACTGCATTCAGTCGTGTCGCAGTTTACGTAGGCGTGTTTAATCATTATTTCAAAACACTTATTTGCTGTGTTTTTGCGCGGGCATCGTTTGAGAGCTCGCTTTACATTTTTTATTAGAAATCCACTTATCACGCAATGTTAATTTTATCATTCAATCACATTTCTGTTACTATTAGCGTAAGCAAAAATATTTTAATATCTACTAATTAACGGTACTTTGTTACCAAATAAGAAGACACAGTTACTTATGTTTATGAAAATTATTCTTTTGTTTGAATTATTTCTAATTGTAATTTTTTTTGCCAGTAAAAAATTTACGTATTCTTAAACGTCAAAATTATGTAAAATTTAAAACTTCATTTCTATAGGTTATGTTATAAAGCTTACAACTTATTAACAGTGTCTAATAAATTCTTCAACATTGTTGGAGTACTTGAAATTTATTAATATGTTAGTCACAAGTGAATTTTGTTCTTTTTTATTCACTATTCAACAGTGTATTACTTGTACTGACAGATATTCAATATTTAAAAAGAGGTCACTGAATCTCAACAAATGATATTACTATTTGAACTGTATTATTTAAACGATTATTCTGATAAGCGAATATTATTAGAAAACATGAAATGACATATTATTATATCTCGGTCAAGCAGAACTCGTGCATAATGTTGCGAATGTAATTAGTATTGATATATATGACAGACGATAGCTACAAATTTCTACGGAAATAATAAAAACATTGCCATTATGACATACATTTTATCTCTAATTATGTTGGCTCTCAATGAACACTTCAACAAATTTTTGCACAGCTGAAATTAATGACAATGTCCTTTTATTTTAAAATAATCAAAGGAATTAAAATAATTGTCACGTATATTATAACTGAAGATGAAGTTTATGATTTTTTTGTAAAAAATACAAATGAAAAGCAATTTATATGGCAAATTTTTTTTTTTCATATTACCAACGACTTTTGCGCAGAACAATTCAAAATGCTGGTACGCGTTGAAATTTATGCGGTACTCAAGCACGTATTTGGTTACTATATGTCCGAAATGACGTATGAAAATTATAACATGCAAAATTAGAAATATTTTTACACTATAAATTATGGAGAGAGAAATTTTAGAAGTAACAAATTTTTGTGTTAATTTTTGTCTCACTTGTTATATATTAATTGTTAATTTTAATAAATTTCTTTAATAAAGTAAAATAAATGGAATTTCGAAATCAATTTAGTATCATTTGCCAATATTTCGTTTAATTTTCGTCTATGTATTATTCAATATTTTCTACATAAAACATATATAGCGAGTAATAATAATTGACAAAATGCACAGCATGGTACATAGCAGTAAAGAAATAAACTACAAAAATTATAATAAAGATCACAACAGAGCCATAATTTTGAAACAATTGTTAAATAATTATGAAACAGAGTAATAAACTGATTTGTATTTCTTTTATTTTTTTTTTGTTTCGAAAATGTAACTCAATGAATCTGCAAAAACTCGTTAACGATTTTTTTTCAATCTCTGGCAAAAAGATTTTGATCTTTTTATCTAGATACTGTCCATTGTTCTTTCAATATTCTTTCATGGGTTGTCACATGGTGTACACTATTCATCGTATATTTCGTGTGACCAACGCCACGCCTCGGTACCAAAATCCCATTTTCAAGCGCGAAAATGATACTGAACCGTTACTGTTAGTTATCTAGTTGTTTACAATGCCAACTTTGCTTTATGCAACACTAAATATCCGCTTACAAACACCATTTTCACTCGCACCAGATAATTCGGACTGTGTACAATAACTTCATACGTCGGCAACATTTTTTTCCTGACAATAAACCATATTTAATTTATTAATTACTGCGTATTGACAAAAATCAAATTCAGCTAAAAAAATAATTACCGATGTAATGTTATTAATATATAAATATATATCAAAGAAGATTTTTTCTTAATAAAGTAGTATATTTTTACTTTGTAATATTTTTTTTAAAAAAAGGTCTGATATTACTTCTGGTTTTTTCCCATGTTAAGAGATTTATAATCATTATTACCTGAAAGTGAATGATTGACTGCAGTCTCAGAGAGCTGCAGGAATTGTGTTTTGCAGTTACAGACATTCAGTGGAACGAATTGCATATTTGCAATGGTATACATCTTTATTGTTGCTAAAATTTCGTAGAATAGCTTGCATTGAATTAAGTATTGATATCACCAATCATTGATACACTTATCGTGTTTTGTATAAGAATGTTAAAGAGGCGTGAAAGAGGAAAAAATTTGAAACGAAAAGTGCAAAAACTGCAGCTTCCCTTTCACTAATACAAATGAACTGAAAGGGTAATTTAGAAACAGCTTTCGGTCAGCCAGTAGCTTTTAGTACGCCAATTTCTATGAAACGCAGGTTTACACAAGGTCTGATTTCAACTTAACCAGCGGAAAATAAAAAAAGTCTCTGCGATACGATGGCTGCACAGCAACAGCGTCTGCTATATTGTTTTAAAATTGCGCGTAATCCTGAAAAAGATAGTTTTAGCAGCAGCCACTTTTTTACAAAATCATTTGTTCCCTCGAATAAAAAAGAAAATTATTCCATACATTTCAGAATTTCAAAAGATACATTTGTCTTTATGTTACTCGAGTTCTTTGGATTACATAGCAACAGTACAAAATAATGGCCGTAAAATAAAAATAAATGAGAACAAAATAATAAAGTTTATTTTACAATAGCGACACTTACATTTAAATGATTTCACACAATTTTCACGAAAAATATTTGATGAAAACAGTTTAACTGAATTTCCATCTCAACTTATTGATCAGTTTCTAGTTTATCAATTTCCTATTTTAAAATGAAACTCAAAGCTTTGAATATGGTAGTATGCATAAGTTTATTGAATATTCAATTAATCGATAGATTAGTATTTTGAAATTTATGTTTATTTATTGACTTGTAATAATGGTAAATATGACCTAGTTATTCAAAACAAGAGTTAATAGCCACAATAGTCTAATTCTCTAGGTTTTAACTTTGAATCATACTCCAGAGTTTAATGTTCTTATAGAGATTAGGATTATTCAAACAAGATTAGAAAATAAAATGATCTCAATTACTGTCCAAAATCAGTATTTCAGCCTATCAAAGTTCAAAAATAGAGAAGACATTTAAGCCACATTGTGCCTAGAATTATCTTAAAAATAAAAAAAAACTATAACAAATTTTGCAAAAATATTTTTACCTAACGTGTGTTCCCGATATTTCGGCCCTATTTTTTTTAATTTCAACCGCATTTGCATTTATTTATAAAAGTAAACTATATTGGTTAAAATAAATTTTTTTATCGCATTTAAATAAGTATATTTTTTAAAAATGTTAACTAGATTCAGTAAATTATGATAATAAATAATAATTATAATAACATTAACAAACAAAACAACCATGTGCTTGTAACTATAAAGTCAATCAATATAAAATTGTTAAATAATATTAATATTTTATATAAAAAAATGTAAATAAAGAAATATTAAAAATTATTTCAAATAAAAATACCGCTAAAGGGAGTTTATATTAATTAGCCATTAAAGGTATCACCCTTTAAATTTTCATTGAGCCTGAATTTTGTTATGCATTTAAGGAACAAGGAAAAATTACTATTGAAAGTATGCCTTAAGTTCCAAAAATTTTGAATTGTTTTAAATTGTTTGTGAAATTCACCCTTGACATTTCTAAGGGGACCACTATTTTTTGGGTACTTGAGAGGCCCAAAAATAAACAAATGGTTCCAAAGGTGTTCTCCTCGTTAGAAATTTGTTGAGTTTTTTTTACAGATAAAAGGACATTTTTGGTGGAATTGCTTGTATATATTTTAGTTAAGTACATAATAAATGTTGACTGAAAAAGTACTATAATAATATTACTTTCAATTCAAATGTTAAAGTTCAAATGTAATTATACATATATTTGCATATATTTCTTATAATTTCGTTTGTATGTGTGTATGAGCGAAGCCACACATTTTTAAGAATTTGCTCCAGGCTCAAGCTTCTCCTCTAAATTGGACTACATTTCATTAGTCAACTAATTTTATATATACAGTGCATTGTACTTTTTACTAAAGAAATATTTAACTAGTTTCACTCAAAGAAATAGATATTTAAAATGACAATCTAGATTGTTAAATTGAATAACTTACAAATATAATTGGCTGTTTTGCTTACTATCTGTAGTTTATTCAGTTTAACTTTCTAGGTTGTTCATTTGAGAATATAATTCTCTAAGTGTGAGCTGTAATCGTACAAGTTTAATTGTAAATGTATTTTTTATAATATACAAGTATAATAAGAAGCGGTATAATTTTAATTTTATCAATACTCGAGCTTATACTGAAATGTATATAAAGGAACTTGATATTCTATAGCCTTCCAGTGAATGAAACAAAGCATCTCTGTTTGTATCATAATTGAATAATTGGATTTTAAAAATGGTTAAAATGAAATCATTTTATTTGTGTCAATTAGTAATTACGATTATTATTATCCAAGGGTGATTATTTTTGAATTAATGATGTGTGCAAAGTTTATTATGTAAAATTAATGTGTTAAAAACATTTATAAAATATTAAATAAAATTAACAATGATTGTTTAACATTTATATTTTTTAGATCTATTCGTGGAGAAGATCTTATGAAGATTCCAAAAAAATTAAAAATTGGAACTGCTACGGCTGCTTATCAAGTCGAAGGCGCATGGAATGAAGACGGTAATTTTATGAAAGATTTTATAAAAGAACATTTTTCCAGTTTGCTGGAATCAACTAATTTTATATAGACAGTAAAAAAATTCATTACTTTTTCACATTTTTTTAAATATTTTATTGAATAACTTCGTTGACATTATACTTTTTTATTACATAACAAAGAACACTGGAAAATACATTATTTAAAGAAAATAACTTAATACAAGATATTTTTTGTCTCTGAGTATTAAGTTCAAACATTCATACAACACTTGTTTTTAAGGTGTAAATTCTTTTAGTAAAACAAAGTTAAACATATAAAAGCAAATAAAAATTAACTTATAAGAAAAATATGCACGCTTTAAGGAAATTAAATAAGTTTAAGTAATAAATAATAATGATCTATAAAAATGAATATTTAAATTAATAACTAACAAAACTAGCAGACTATGGTTTGAAAATACAATAGTCATTGGTTTTATTAGAAAAGCAAAATACACATATCTCTAATACGCCAAACTT
>JABFPM010005354.1:0-11388 GCA_022817325.1 Idris sp. 1 HC-2018 | reverse complement strand
TGAAGCACTTATTAGATTATATTCAATCACCATTTAAAAAAAAACTAGCAGTGATAGAACTTTTTTAAATATTGTTTAAAAAAGTTCAAACGTTATTTGAAAAACTTCTAGCACCGCTATAGTTCTTTTAAATAATGATTAAATATACTGTAATAAGTGCTTTATGCATTTAGTTTACTAGCACTGATCGTAATTTTTAAAATCATAATTCTCTCAGTGTACTCGAATTAAGTGTTCGGGGTTCAAATCCTACCTAATTTTGTTTGTTTGTTTGTTTGTTTTTTTCTTAAATAATATTTCTTTTTAAATTGTATACTGTATTCTCAACTTTTACACTTTATTTTTAACTTTTACAATTTATTTTGAACTTTTTAATTTTTGTTTTAAGTTTGGTCTTGATGAGTGCACCTCCGCGAGTCTTCTTCGAGTGTTATACTATCGTTAGCGGTTACGCAATAGCGGATAAAGCAGATTTATATAGGCCAGGGACAAACACGTCGACTAGTATTTTGTTCCGAGCTATACGTGCCACTATTGTCTACCACGCGCTAAATTACAGCCTTTATTAGCGCACGCTGAAAAAATATTTCTTCCATTTTTTTGTTTGGAACAATTTATGCATTGAATAAAATAAAATTAGCAAGAAAAAAATGTTGGTCTTTATTAATGGCGTGAAAATTAGTTTTTGCGAACAATATTTGTGCGAGAAAAATCGCAGCAATAATCGTGAAAGACCCTCCAAGAGATTCATCGTAAAACGACGTTATCGCATTGTCTGGCCGTTGTAACGACGTATTTTCAGAGCAAGCTGCCGAACTTTCGGCTGTTAAGGCAGATTTACTCGCGCAAACTATCTTCGAGGGTGCGCTGGAGTAGTCTATATATATATATAAATATATATAACCTCACAAGTGGCAAAATAATTTGCGTAACAAAAAAATTTGCACGTAGCTTTTAACAAAATTAATTGCATTAGAAATTCTAATTTTAATTGTTAATCCCTTAATAAATTGGATTAAAATGTTTACAACTTTAAAAGTAAACTGTAAAAAATTGAAGACATATATGTTAAACTGTATTGAAGAAAAAATATACTCAGTAAGAATCACAAAAACTTAAGATTTATCATTTTACTTTACTAAACAAACTTTGTACTATTAGATTAGAAAGATAATAAAAAATAATTAAACAAAAAATGTGAACTCTAGAGGTGTCGAGAGAACCTGTTTTTCGACAGAACCATTCGCTGTTGGAGCAAAAGAACCTGTTCTACACCGGGATTAAAACAATGTTGCTTTGTGCTCGAGAGCCAAGAGTGAAAGAGAAACAGGGGAGGCACAAAAAAAAGAAAACGAGGAGAGAGACAAAAAAGAGAGAGAGAAACAGGGCGTTAACCCAGGTCAGGCTCGTTCTCCGGTGACGCAATTCCGCAGGAAGTCGGGCCTCCCGACACGCTCCGCTTCCCGCGGGAACGCTTCCTTTTGTCTACAACTAATCGGGGAAAGGCTTTTTGCCTCAAGTGCAGGCGTCGTCACTTTATGGGCAAAAGTACCGTACAGTGCACTTAACTAATTTCTAGAAATAATTTTAGAACAAAATAATAATAAAATATGTTCCTAGATCAACAAGTCAATTTGCATGTCACTGCTAAACTTTCCAACTTCATTTTGTCACGCTGAATTTATATATGCTTTGCCGATCGATTTCACCCTGTCAATTGCAAGCCATCAGTTTAACACTGTAACTTCACACTATAAACAGTGCGATTAATCTGTCAATATTTTTTATACTGTCTTAAATTTTTAAGTAGCAGTTTCATTTATGTAAAATGACAAACCCATTTGAATAAATGAATTTCAAAGAATTTATTTAACACCTCTGCCTTGAATTGAAGAAAATCTATTTTTAATATAAAACATAAAAAGTGCATATATGTGTGAGTCAAAGTCTCAAATATATTTATGATCTACACACAATATATCTAGTATAAATTGTAAAAATATCAACCATTTAAATTTGCTTTAATCACTTTTCTTGAGTTTAACTCAAAATAATTAAACCCTCAGTGTTTGCGCGGTAAAAATTTTTTCTCTAGAAAAAGACACTAGAGTAAGGTTTGAATATTTGAATTCTAAAGTAAATTTATTTTAGTTATATTTAAGACATATCGGAAATAAATAAGGAACATACTACGTTCATATGTTAAATATATTTTCAGCGTTAAAAATTTGTAAGCACCTCATATACATTTATAATATCAACTTCGCACATTTATAGCATATCATAAATACACCTCATTTATATATTGTAGGAACAGAATAGATGCATTTCTGAAATAGTTGTCAAAAATATATTCTTTTTACAAGAACTTTACTTAATTTAATTAAAATAAGCCATTCAGATAAAAGAAGTTAAAACGTGTATTTTGAAGTATAATAGATCAAAAAAATGTGCACGAAATTGAGACATTTGTCCAAGACGTATGTACAAATGACTTATAAAATTGTTCGGAAATGGTTTGAACATGACTTTCGCCCACGTGCGACACCCACTTAACGATCGGTGCACCAGTGGAACAACGAAACTGAAACTTTTACAATGAGATCGTAACGTCACACACACATGCCCAGTAAAGGTTCCAGGTCACGCGATTAATGAAATTAAAACTCGCAGTTTATTTTCAATTTACAATCCAAACTTGCATCAGAGTTTATTAATTTGTTTTTATTTGTTTCTTCTTCTTTGTATGTTTTTAATTTTTTCGCGAATTAATTACACCTTTCAACCATAAAACAGGTGAAAATGAATTTAAATTTTTATTGCACTTGTGCAGTGCAAGTGTGGTCAGTGCCCACATAATATGCGATACTTATCCGATATAAGTCAACACCTTTGAACGCGCGCTTATAACTTTTGACGTTTATCTCGTTGGATCTTCGGCCTGTCAAGGAGCATGAAAGTGTCGCGCACACGTTTTTCTCGCGTGTGCGCAATCAGACGATTCCATCGGAACAGCTTTATTGTTATTTTTTTTTCAATCATCGCAGGTGTCCAGACGCAATTGCAATTTAATAAAGTGATTTTAATAAAAATGTTAAGATAACATCTTTTTTATGGGAGAAATCTGAAAAAAAAGATCAAAAACAAATTAAATTGATCACTGCAAAAACTTAATATAGTATTCAAATATAAATGTATACACTGTAAAATATTTTTAAAAAACTGTAGAAATTGACATGTATTCGCTGAAAAAAGTTGAAACACTGTAAGAAAATAAATGTATACACTGCAAAAAGTTGAAACACTGTAAGAAAATAAATGTGTACACTGCAAAAAGTTAAAACAATACAAAATAAAAGATTTTTACTATACAAATTTTAAACACTGCACTGAGAGAATTATGATTTTAAAAATTACGATCAGTGCTAGTAAACTAAATGCATAAAGCACTTATTACAGTATATTTAATCATTATTTAAAAGAACTATAGCGGTGTTAGAAGTTTTTCAAATGACGTTTGAACTTTTTTAAACAATATTTACAAAAGTTCTAGCACTGATAGTTTTGTTTTTTAAATGGTGATTGAATATAATCTAATAAGTGCTTCATGCATTCAGTTTACTAGCACTGATCATCATTTTTAAAATCATAATTCTCTCAGTGTACATGAAGTAAATTCAAATTCAATGTTTATATCTTTTAGATTTATATATCATTATTTTATTTTTAAAAATGACATATATGTTTTGCCTGTTTTCAATGATTCTTGTATTAATCGAAGTCTTATTTCAGAAATACAAAAATTCGATAAAAAAGCAAGTCTGCATACAGGTTGTTTTAAACCATCATTTTTCAAATCATAATTCTCTGAGTGAAGGTTGGGTATGGTGTGACTATGTTCACACTACATAAATGTCTTACTTTTTATTTTTTGGATTAATATTTTGTACAATTATTTAAGTATATTTTTATAATAATTATACATTTTGAAAAAAGCTATTTGTTATAAACACTGAAAAAAATTATAGTTTAAGTGTTATTTGAAAAGCTGTCAACACTGTTGTTCGTAACTAATGTAATTTTTCATAATCATGCGCGTACTTTTACGCGACATTGCGGAAAAATGCGTAAAATGTTGCGGCATCAGTAGTTCCTTCCTTTCTGCGTACTTTTACTAATCTTTTTTAAGAGTGTATGTTTGAGATAAATCGGGAATATATAACGAATATACTACGTACACATGTTAAATATATTTTCAGCGTTAACCATGTGTATTTACCTCTTATACATTTGTAATTTATAATATGATAAACTTTGTATACCTGTAACATAAAATAAATACTTAACGTTTATATAAACTTTAGAAACGGAGTAAATGCATTTCTAAAATAGATTTTAAATATATTGTTTTGTTTTGCAAGGGTCTTTAAATACCAAATATGTAATATTTTGTATTTGATACTTAATATCTAATATTTTGTTCTTAAAATGAAATACTAAAAAGCATGTTTACTGGAATTTTATCGCCGTAAGCTCGTCATTTGTACAGGCCTTTCTCCCTTCGCCAGACAAAGAAGCGAAACAGCCGGATTAGACGTGGAATCGGCCGCGAGACCGCTACCGCGATTACTTCCTGCGATGCATTCACGACATAATGCGTCGGCACGATGAATGAGCATGGATAGCCTGCATTCGATATGATTTATCACCGCGGCAACTGTATTGCGCGAGAAGATGAGCCGGTGAAATTGAATTCTGGCGACACCATTATTGCTCCAAAAAAGTGCTGTTTACAAAAATCCCTAACTCTAAACAATCACTAACATATAAAAAATGTAACCTATTCTCTCTGCTGATAATAATATCTCTACTATTAATATTTGAAACTAGCTTATATATTTATATATACTTGTGTATACAATTTGTGTTATCAGCAAAACTTTATCAGCTCGGGAATTATCAACAATTTGTTTGACGAAAGGCCAGCAGTGATCCAATTATTATGATTATGAATTGGAAATAAAAAAGAGAGTCATTGATTAGTTATTTTTTGAAGGGTATAAACTTGAAGCGGTCTAAAATTACAAATGAAAATAAATCAATCATCGCATATAGTGGCTGCCATTCGGAGAAAAATTCTTCTCGACATAGCTAACTCTTGGGAATGAGTCAACGTAGACGAAACACACAGAGGCTCGTTTCGTATACGATCCTGCGTCGTGCAGCACAGAGAGCTACTTGGCCGAGACTTTACCTGGCTCGGCGATGCGCGTGTCCTTCGCTTCGAGTAGGATCGTTGACCCTCCACACCATGAGAGAAGGCCCGGGATCTCTCGTCTGCACTTATATACCTATACACAAGACAACAGTGCCCCCTTTAACGTCCTTGTCTCTAAACCCATTTTGTGTACAATTTTTAGCAATTTAGTTGAATCAGCAATTTTTTTTTCAACCAGTATATCTTTTAACAACTTACTTAGTTTATGAGATATCTTAATTTCAAGACGTGGAAAATCATAATATGTTTTCTTGCAATTTCACTTGAAAACTAGCCAAACAAAAGTAACTGAAATTTAAAATAACTAATTGAATGTTTCTGATATTACCATTTCTTCCAATGAAGAAAAACAAACTTTTTGTATCTCAAATAAAAGAAGCATTTCGATGTTTATAATTCATTCGTTGTTTTTTATTAGGATTGGTAATTAAAAAGAAATGCACCAGTAAACAACAATCTTGGTTATTAGTTAAATTTCTTTTTTCTTTCTTATTATACTTTTGATCATTTCCTTTCTTTTATTGAATATCGACTAATTTTATAACGAGAACTAAATGAGATTGCTCGTTTAATTCAACTGCTTTTCTTTTTCTTCTATTGATTTTAGCTTTGAGAAGAAAAGAAAATCACATTTAGAAGATGTGCAATATTAAGTGCATAGTTACGCCGAGCCAAAACCATCAATCATTAATTTCTCAATCTCTTGCAACGACTAAAAATATGTATATAAGCAAATTATTCTGCAATAGGATTTGCAAACAAAACACCAGGGAAAAACGTGTACATATATATATATATAAATTGTCACGAGGCTTTTAATATCAAGTGTCACATTATTCGCTGGTGAAATAACGAGAATGTGAGGCAACTTCTTGAATCGTACAAATTATTCATGGAATATCCATAATGCATTGTGACAGGACATAAGTAAGACGTGCGTGTGCAGCTCGCTCTCTCGTGTTTTTCGCCATTTTCAGCAATTTAATTGACACCGATAAAGAGATTGCACGAGGATTCTGAGACAGGTCGCAATGCAAGAGTATTTTTGTTAAATAATAATCATTTGAGTTTAGCATTTTTTTACACAATACAAATTCAACAGGATTTATTTATTCATCAAAAATGATTAAATTTTACATTCATCAAAGTTGGTAAATTTATAAATTAAATTATTCATGAATTTTTGTTATTAGAATTTTTATATGTTAAACAATTTATATAAATTATGATCGATTTTCTTTCAATAAAGAAAATACAAAATTAAAATATTCATTTATATATTGATTGAATGCAAATCTCCTTGTAAAACAAAAAGTCTATTTTATATATATTGTATTAGATAATAAATATATTCCAGATTTTTACAATTTATACGAATCATCCATATATTTATATGATTTGAACTTTTTACGTTTATATTATATCATAAATATATCTTGTTTATATATGTATTAGAAATGGATTAGATTTTTCTAAAAATAGATCTAAGATATATTAAAAATAAATGTTCTTTCATACATCTTTCCACTTGAGCTTGCGATATAAAATAACGGCGCAGCACAAGAGATCACGTCAAACTGTTGTAAATTAACATCAGCGTCGAAAATACAACATTATTTGCAAAGCTGACGTGCAATACGAAGTAACAAATCTCTCGCAGAAGCAGTAATTGTTTTTCATAATCACGCGTTTATCAATTGTGTAACTAGATAGTCTGTGCGGTAAGGCAACCGCGTCGTGAATTATTTGTATACATATATATTTAATGTGTATACTCGTGCATTAACTCTCGCGTAATTGCACGTGACTTTCGTAAACTGGCAGAGCCAAAACACGTACACACATTTATAATATAAGCCGCGCAATCAACAGTTAATCAGCGTTCCATCGTAATGAATTAATTTCAACTTTTGCACCCATTAAGTTAAAAAAATTCCTGACTTATATTAATGACCGCAGTTAATGCGAGAAAAACTATTGATGGATTAGTCAAGTCGAAAAAACATTAGTCAGCAAGAAGATTTGAACTCTAGCCCCGCGGTGAAAGTGGCCACTTATCCCCGGAGCTACAGTCTCGAAATTTTTCAAACTTGTCAACATTGTTTTTTACTATTAAAAAATTACCTTTTTCATTGAAAAATCGCTTTTTCAATTAAGTAAATGTGTTTTTTCTTCAGGAAAAACTGGATTACTTTAATTGATACACTTAAAAGCTACTTTTTGAATAGAATGTTATAAAGTCACTGTGGAATGCCGCTCAAACTTCTCTAATGCACTTAACGCAGATTATGTTGATTAATTTGATAATATCTTTAGCGCTTGCGAGTGCTTTTAATGAGAAAATTTTTGCGCTCACAAATTCAACAAGTTTTTCATTTGGCAATCGAGAAGAAATTGGTGGCCTCGCGAGATAAAGCTAGCGTTTAAGGCTGCGCACTGATAACGCGGCGTGTCGATCGAATTTTTGTTATTGGCCTTTCATTTGGCTTTTAATTAAACTTAAGCTGTTTCGATACACTTAGGTAAGCATTATTAAGTAGAAATTGTCGATGTTAGTGCGCCACAAGGTGGCAGTTTACGTTCATTTATAGGAAGCAACATTTTATGCATCGAACACAATTTGCTCTGGGCTGCTAATGACCTGGCTAGTTTTATCATGCAACTGGGTTAACGATGGGAAAAACGTACTTGTAAAAATGATTAGAAAGTGTTTTGTTGCAACTTTTTAGCCAGTTTTATTCAAGTATATGCGGATTTTTTTTGTTTTACTGTATTCTCTAACAAAGTTTCCTCATCATCTAGAAGTTTTAGCAGAATTTTCACCAATCACATTTAATTTATTTGTTTTAAGTTTACTAAGAATTTTTGTAGCAAACTAGAAGTTTCAACAAAAAATTTCAATAGTTTTTAATTTTTTAGCTAATTTTTCTGTATTACTAAAAATTTGCTAACAAACCATTAATATTTTACTACATTTTTCGAGCACTTTTCTGGGATATAATTATATAATCTAATTAAATTTGTCACGATCACTATATTTTATTAGCAAATTTTTTAAATTCTTCAACAATTTTTTTGTACTGTAAATTTTTACATATTTTCTGGCATAGGTTATTTTTTCTTGCTGTTTTCGTTCTCTTTGAAACCTAAACATCGAATAAAAGATGGCTCTGGCGTCTCGGTTTGCGTCGGCGCAATCAAAAGGGACGGCCAAAACCGTGCGTGCGCGTGCACAAGAAGAGGCGTAGGCGTGTGCGTACTCGACTCTTCCTCTCGGATGCACGTACACTTTGGAGGGTGGCAAAATGCAAGGGATGTCAACGCGCGTTATCGACGCGGTCCCGGCCAGAGGCGAGCTTTTCTCGGCCCCGATCGAACAGTCCTTAACCCTCTGCCTATTATTCCTTGCATAATGCCCTGTGTTTCATCATAAAAATGCGTGTGCTTATTACGACCGAAAAATGTTAATGTTCAAATAAAAACAACACTTTTGCCGACAAAAAATGCGTGTATGAAAAGAATAATGAGATTTAAAATGCACATTCGATGCTTTTTGTGTCCACACTCGTATCTTTTTTGTATGTGTTATTAATTGCCTTTGTTTTAATTACGCTTTATGAATGTTGCACAAAGTATATTGTAAAAAGATTCACTGTTTATATTTGCACGCGCTCTCTGAAAAATAACAGCCGCAGAGCAGCGATTCGCGGTGTAATATATATTACGTTTGCTGGCTCAAAACAAATAAAGTGATTGTTCGTACTTTGAATAAATTGTTGCGCAAGAACAAACGTAAAAAAAAGCAATTGAAAAGAGCGAAGGTTGGCGAATCGTCGCACACAAATGCGCCAATTTGTTTTTTTACATTCAAAAGATAAGTTTTTTTCTCGCAATTAACAGTTTTGCTTTTTCTTAATATAGTAGTTTTTGTTAACTTTTAATACAATTTACATAAATGGTTGCATTACATAAAGAAAAGTATAAATTTTGAGAAAAAATCGAATTTTTTCTAAAGAAAATTAAACTTTATGAAAGAAGTTTGTTAGAATGAGACAAAAAAATTACTTATTCTGTGAGCAAAATTGTAAAAAGAAATAAAAACCCATTCGCGTTGATAAAATTATTTGCAATTGCAAATTCCCACGACAGATTTCCATTTTGCGCGTCCCTTTCACGTGTAATATGAGAAATCAATAAAATATTCTTCATATGAGTAAAAGCAATGAGGAATAAAAACGAATATATAAATTCCAAACTTTTTTTCATCATTGTTTTCGTTTTTTCAACGATCATTAATTTCTTCAATTATTCTAATTGACGGCTTGAAATTATTCGACGAGTTCATTATCTCTGCCAAGTGTTTTATAATTAACGCTAACTTTTCAAAAAATTGACATTTCAAACCTGCGATAAGAAGATTTGCCAATAATTTCACAAAAATCAATGGCAAAAAAAATGTTTCTAACAATTATGTTTATTTCATTTTTCAGTTACCTTCTGTTATGTATTATTAATCAAACGATCTCACGATCAATATGAATGAAATGCAGGAATGATGTATAGTTATTTTTTGCCATGATTATACAGAATGTATAACGTAAATAATAATAATAATAATAATAGTTCGGTTCAGTGTCAGATAGCAATGCATTATTGTTCTTAGAGTGATTATAGTATTAAATTCGTCTAACCCAAACATAAGTGATATATATATATAACAGGTGTAGCTGAAATTGCTAGTTACTTCACAGTGACAAGCCTGTTTTGACTATTTACTATTTTAGTGCAAATTCTATCTGAATAACTAAACAAGAAAATAGACATAATAGTTCAGTCAAAATAAATCTCGGTTAAAACCAATGAAACGGTAACATTTTGTTGCTAAAATACCAACAAATCTTTCTTACTAGTAAATTTTTCCTTCCACTCAATTTTCTAAAACTACTATAATTTCTAGCAAGTTTTCTCCAAATTCACTACAGTTTCTAGCTAACTTTCTTAGAATAGTTATATTTTCTAATAAGACATCTTAGATTTCGAAATTATATTTTTGGTAGTACACATTTATCGTAGAACGGTAACGTTTCCAGAGTTTTCCTAGAAAATCGACCCAAATAGCTGTGCACCCTCTTTAAGCAAGGTGGAGAAAAGAGATCTGTCAAAATTGATGATAGTACAATTGAGCTATTCTGGACATTAAATGGCGCATATGTTGATCGAGACAGACGCCTGCGAGAAGATCCCTCGATTGTGATTCATTCTGTCTCTGTTGCACTGTCTCCTTCGTATAGGTCCGTCGGGGTAATTGCACCCTACCAAGGCCGACAGCTGATGCTGCCAGCAGCTCCACACAGCTGTACGCTGCGCGCGCCGCTACTCTTCCTTTTATTCCCGTTTGCTTTGCCAACAGAACGTGATTTGTGCCACTTTCCCAAATTTACCCTCAATATAACTTTTTCCAAAAAAAAAAAAAAAACATCCTTTTTTTTTCAACTAACTTAAAAGATTTGAGACAGAATGATAAAAATGTGCAAACCTGCATTTGAATCCAAATTACGAATTTACCATGCTAAAAAGTCAGACGTAACCACCTGCTATGGATATATTATTAACCAATATAATATATTATTTCAGTTTACCCTTCTTTTTGGATTTTTTTTTTATTTTTATTAATTTTTGAGGGTTTAAATTTTGATTTTCTGTTGTTAAGACAATGTGGAAAAGAAAGTGAACTAAACAATGAAATAGTAGAAGAAAGAAGATATGCAAATTATTGTATGAAACGAGTGACCCAAATTTCGACGACAGGTGGATACTTCCTTGTGAAAAAAGTCTTTTCCTTATGTAACCTGTCATGTCTTCTCGTAAAAATGTCTTGGACACGACCTTATATTATTTTACACTTTTGATCGAGAATTCTTCGAAGATTTCGACGAAGTCTTCTGTGATGCTCGAATGCCTACAACTTTTTATTTTATTTATTGTTTTCTTTTTCTTAAAAACAATTGGCTGGAAAGTTTCTCACTTTGATAGAAAACTGTTTTACAGTTAATAGATTTTTTTTCAAAGTAAAGAGTTGTTTTTTTTTTTTTTTTTTTTTGTTATTTTTA
>JABFPM010005353.1:0-11388 GCA_022817325.1 Idris sp. 1 HC-2018 | reverse complement strand
AATCGTCATGCACATCAGTACTAAGAAACTTTAAGTTGATACAATATTTATTTAATGTTCGAATAAAATGAAATAAGAACCAAATAAATTATAAATGAAACAATTTTTATTTAATAATTTTTATAATCAAAATTATTACATTTTTTATATGATAATTAGTTTGTATAATTAATATTATAACCAATTTGCACGTTGAACGACTTTTCGCAAATCCGAACGATAACGAACATCGGTAGTACCAATGTGCTTCACTCGGCTGACGTCACAATGTGATCCGAATGTTTACATTCGGATTTTCGACAAGTTACGGTGCTGCACGATAAATTTTACGTGGCGCAACATACAAATCAACGAAATTTCAGTAACTTTTACCATTAACACGACAACTGTTACTGAAAAACACGTAACTTGTTATTATTTTCATGAAAAATGAAAAAACACCGTATATATTACCGTGCCAAAAAGTAATATTTACGTTTCTTCTCGTAAAATTTAACTAAAATACAGTAAAATTTATCGAAATTACTGGTAATTTTTTCGGAAATGACATAATCGTTCCATTTTACCAATAAAATTCCGTAATTTTTACGGATCTTTTCCCTCCGTGTACGATAGCGACGGTGTATTTTAGATTTGAAGTTAGAAATACATTTTTGCATTGATTTTAACTGCTAATCTATTTTTTAAAGAGAAAAATTTGTTTGTACTTTGAATTTGCAGTAACTGTGCACAAATGAAGTACAAAAAACTTCATTTTTCAAGCCAACTTCAATTTTGCAGCTATATACTGCAAAATTGGTTATACTTCTGTAGTAAATATACTGCAAAACGTACTGCAATTTTGCAGTTTCTTATTACAGTGTACACTGGCAAAAGTTACACTGTAAAACTAACAGTCAAGACTGTGATTTTAACAGTCTGAATTAATGATTAAAATATATACTAATTAAAAATATAACACAAGTAATAATATAAAATATCATGTCTGCAACTCTTCGAAATATTCATTTTTTATTTATTTATTTATTGCTTTTAATGTTTTTGTTACTTTTCTATTTTATTGTATTCGCTGTTAATATCTATTGGAATCAATAAATAATTATTATTAACAAATTCTAACATATTATTTATATTTTTGATTGATTATCAAAGATGAGTAAGCGTCAAAACAAAAACTGTAATCTCGACTGTAAAATTTCTGTTCATTTTTACAGCGCAGTACTGTCCACATAATCTCGACTATTAATTTTACGCAGTCCAATTCTCCCTGTGTGAAAATATTCAAATTTAAACATGTTTGCTTATATTGCAATCACATTTTTCATGATTTTCCGCTATTTTTTAAAGTTTTTTTTTTGTTTTTAACTGGACAAAATTTGTAATCACAAAATCCCACAATTTTTGCCTGTTTGTTTGGTGTCAATGCAAATACCTTGTTACAATTCAAAAATGTTTACAGTTAAAAGAAGATGCTACACTCAAATCAATTTATTTCATAACTTGAAACTGAAATTCCGTTTGGCAAAACTTGCGGCCTTGTTTTTTCACATTGTTTTCTAGATCCGTGCGAAAAATATATTCAAATATTCGTGAACTTTTACATCGAAACGTTCGGGGGATTGGAAGCGCGCGTAAACTTTTAAATTTATCCGGACGAATTTCGCATGTTTAATCGAATTAGGTTATGTCTGCGCGACGGAACACGGAAAAGGAGGACGGAGATCTCCCAACAGAAGCAAACTTAAGTTTCAATTACGTTCGAAATCTCACAAATACTCAGCCATATTTCCTCGCAAATCGTTAAATCCGGATGTATTCTTATAGATAGAGTCTGGTTCGTCTTTTCTTTCTTTCGCGCGACTTTTCCTATTCAGCGAATTATCACAATGCTCCTAACTGTTTGCCGGGCATAATCATTTGAAAAAAAAAAACTTATCTACGATTTTCAAAGGAACGACAAAATGAACGGATATTGCCGAGCGAAAAAAATTCATACGGAGCAAGTTTTTGCGAGTAAGAAGAATTTAATTTAATTTTTTTTTCTCAGCTTATACAATTTTTTTGTAATTAGAACAAATGAAATTGATATGTTTAATTTGATTCAAGTTCGAAGAAAATAGTTCGATAAATATTTATACACAATCATTTCAAAATAATATGTTTTCAAGACTTGAAACTACACTGAGAGAATTATGATTTTAAAAATTACGATCAGTGCTAGTAAACTAAATGCATAAAGCACTTATTACATTATATTTAATCGTTATTTAAAAAAACTATAGCGGTGCTAGAAGTTTTTCAAATAACGTTTGAACTTTTTTAAACAATATTTAAAAAAGTTCTATCACTGCTAGTTTTGTTTTAAATGGCGATTGAATATAATCTAATAAGTGCTTCATGCATTCAGTTTACTAGCACTGGTCATAATTTTTAAAATCATAATTCTCTCAATGTAGATTTTGTAAAGAAAAATTTTTGGGAAAGGAAATATAGAAAGTTTTAGATTTTCTTAAGTTAGAGTTATTTAAGAAAATTATACTTATACATGGAACAGCTTTATTTCAGGGTTTAAGATTTTTTTTTGTTGACATTTCTTTGTAACAAAAACGTTTGTTAACTCTTTTGAATAATAATTTTATTATAATAACTGAAATTTTATCAAATTAATTAAATTATATTTAAAAAATCATGATATAAAAAATTAATTATAAATTCTCAAAGTATTAGTTCTATATTTGACTGAATTATTTAATTTAAGTAAAACATCAATTTTCAATAAGAAATTTTTGTTTGAATAATAAGTCCTGGAATTGTTAAAAATAATTCATCCTGCGCATTGATGCAATTTATTACGCAATACATTTATTAAATTAACATTTGTAATAACTTAAATTTATGATTAATATTTTTAATTCATGGCAGTTTAATTTGCTTCATGAATAATTATAAATTAATTTTTTTCAATGAAAACTGGATGAGTGAGTCAATTTTTAGTACAATAATTTTTAGATACACATTTTTCTGTAGAATTTAAGCTTTCTTTTTTGCTTAAAAATATGTCCGAACTTTGTCGATCTTTCTTCATTGAAATCGTGCAACTCTCGTGAAAGCCTATGTGCGATACTTTTATTATACCATTGGAGCCATTAACTTGCAGACGGCTTTTCACAGTTAGCATTATAAATGTATCGGAAAATGGACTCGCCGGTACAATTACTGTAAATATAATAAGTGCGACAAAGTAATCAGGTCTTAATGCTCATCGAATATTTACAAATGGACAGCCGTTTGTTTAAAAATGAAAGACAAAGTTGACGTCTGCACTTTCACCGAAATGAAATAATTAATATGTAACTTGAAAACAAACTAGAATAGTTGGAAAAAATTAAAAATTACAAAATGCAAATTATTTTAATTGATCTGCATTTGTCTGACGTTTCAGAAATGCGATAAATTAAAAAAGAACACTTTAAATAACAATTTTAATTTTGAAATCATTTTGGAAATTCGAATTGCAATTGTGGTCGGTTTTCCAATGATGAAGACGGAATTACGTCAAGTTGCATTTCAAAGTTTTGATCCTAAAACTAAATCGCAGTTGTCACTTTTCGTTTCAAAACTTTGAAATTAAAAATGTTTATGCTTTTTGCTTTTAATTTGAAAATATAAAAATAACTTTTAAAAAATGAATTAAATAAAAAAAATTGTTCATCAAGATTGCTTGATATAAACAAATGTATAAACTATTTATTATATTAAATAATAAAACATATTTTTTGATATCACGTACTTTTTTATATAAAATTATGTATCCGTTATTAATAAATAAATAAGAAGAAATTCTATACACCATATTTTTAATTTGTTCCACTTGAGATAATAAAAGTTAATAACATAAATTTCGAAAAATTTATTGAAAATGTTCATAATGTTACGTATTACTATTGTAACTTTGAAATAAACCCATACATACAATATAGTACCTCATTTATAGCGGGTAGATAAATTATATACGCGTTCACTTTAAGCATAAATAATGCCGTACTTTAAACTTTTCTGCAATAACTTTTAACTGTATATTATTTATACAAAGCAAAATTGATTTTTCTTCAAATTGAGAATAATGTTATGTCTTTAGTCGGCAAAATTGGTGACATATATCTGTAATATTTTCTTTTAATATCAATAAAAATATTAAACAAAAAATCTGACCAAAATATTGTAGAACAAAAATTATTTATCGGTTCAACATACAATTTAAAATGATGGAAAAAATATTTACAATTTTGTTGTGATTGAAAAATACAAAAAAAACTGCCAACTATAAAAAATTAAAAAACCCTTTTTTTGTTTGAGAAATCTGTTCAATAAAGAAACACTGTGCAAAAATAATTTATGATTTTAGTATTAATTTTATCTATTAAAAATTGTTTTTATTAAATTTGATTTTATTACGAAAATTCTGCTAAGCTTAAGTACACATGTCTTATTTTAAATTTATTTTTCAAAATGTAAAAAAATAATGAAGTCTTGAGAACATAAATAATAAAAAATTGAAGACTGCAAAATAAAGATGTATTAGATAATGGTCAAGTGGAAATAATTAATTAACAAGTATACGTAAGACATGTAGCAAGTTTATAATTTTTTTAATTATTGATAAAAGTGACAACTCAAATAAATTTTAATGAAGTTTTAGTTAACATTTTTTTTTTCGTAAATCATTTACTGAATATGTAAAATCAATAAATTAATAATTTGAATTACATCATTTGTATTGATTTATTTTCTTAAAAAAACATGAATTTTTAATTCAATAAATTTGTTATTCAATTTTGTAACTTAATTTTATATAAGTTTTAACACAATTTCGCATAATATTATGCGACTATTATATAACAATAAACAAAACTTTACTGTAAAAAAATCTTTCTATCAGCGGTTCTAGTGTTACTTATTTATATAAAATTAATGTATAAAATCGAATTGAAAATATTATGAATTGTTAATTATAAAAATTATAAGTAAAAATATCAAAAAGTAGAATATATCATTTTCTAGTGACTAAAAATGTTTCAATATTCGAAAAATGAAATTTAAAAACACTTCAATTTTGGCCGTCCGTTCGAGTGCTAATTACAAAAGTTGCTACAATTCGTCTCTCATAACAGAAAACATTCCAACTTTCATAAAACACAATAAAATTAAGTTTCTTTTAAAGTTTGTCAACTCATCTAAAAAAAAAACTCTACGAATCGCTGATAAAGTATCAAAAATGATTTAGTTCCCGAAAAACAAATGACATTCGAAATTCGCAACAAAGAAACTTGTCCAGTCACTGCGCATATATACCACATATACAAGTTACTGAACATAAATTTGTTCACACATACGATTCTTGAATCAATTATTTTTGTTCAAAAATGTTGTCTTTAAAAAACAAACCTACAAAAAACACATTGGCGGGATTTGCGAAATTTTTCTTTTAGGTTAGGTTGCCGGGACTTGGAATCAATCAAAACAAAACGCGCACGCGTTTGTTGCAGCTCACCTTGGTCGAGGAGTCTCAAGGCATTTGGATTTTTTTGCGTGTCCAGCTCGAGTTTTTCCTGCAGCAGCTCGCGCACATAATCCCCGGCTTTATCCGGCATCTCCTTGTCCTTTTCGGCCTCTTGCTGAAATTTGTTATAATCGCCGTTACTCGACTTGTCAGCCATGATTTCTCGTTTTTTGAAGTCACTTGTCAAAACAAAATTTAAGACTCAATTCCACGCTTTCTGTCACGTGACACGAGCTTGGCTGCAAAATTAAATAAATTGCTGTAAGTTCGAGGGAAAGACAGGTCGCTCGAGGTTTTCGGCTTACGCACGTAGTACACGGCCACTACGTACTGTCGCGCTAATACAATGGCGGACGGAAACACGACGGAGGTGCACGAAGCGGCGCCGAATGCCGAACGAAAATGGAACTGTCGGCTAAAGATTGTTAACCCCGCGGGGACACTAGGATTTAGATGATATACATTTTTTAAAAGCCAATCGATATAACATACATTAAAATACGAGAATAGGTCAACGACTATCAAGAGGTAGGTCAGTGTTAAGGCTTCAAATTTGTTTAAGGTTCACTCTTAAATCAAAGACGGTTCGAAAGAGTTTTTAACTTTGTGAGCTACCGCAGAATTGTAGACAAATAGATTTTGGAGTTTGACATCATATTATTTCGAATAATCGAGGGGGTTAAAAGCAAAACGCGTAAAATCCATTTTTAACAAAATATTTGAATAATAAACTTGTACAGGTGAGGACATTCCCAGTTCGATTAAAAGACTGCAAATGCTTAAATATTCAACATCAAACTAAACATTTTCAGCTTTTAAAACTAGCAAAACTAAACATTTTCAGCTTTTAAAACTAGCAAAACTAAACATTTTCAGTTTTGGGGCTTTCTGGCTCTCATCTAAAATTCATTTACCAACATGTTTTTCGTAACTTTTTCATTATACATCAGAATGGATTTTACGCGTTTTGCTTTTAACCCCCTCAATTTATAAGGATGAATTCACGATAAGTTGTCATTCTAATAAATTTTGAAAAGATCAAAAGACAATAATAATTACTGCATTATTTTTGTTCTTGTCTATTATGACTCAGAGAAAGAAGGTAGTAGTGCCTCAATGATATGAAGCAATATTTAAAATATTATAAAAAAATATTTTATTATGATTGTAAAATATGTTACGGAGTTTACAAATCGCTATTAAATAGCATATAAAATTGGTTTGTATGAATACATATTTTTTTCCGCATACAATTTACAATATGTTCACCAAATATACAAGAATAAATGTTGATAACTTTAAATAATTAGCATTTTATGGACGGAATATTTGTTAGAGAGTTTAATAAAAGTTTTTCTAGCTCCTGTTTTTTTTAAATAATCTATAATAAATAACAGAGTAATGCATCATCTTAATTATCTTAATGTACATTTATATTGTTCATTAAATTTGGAACAATCATCATACTTCATTCTGAGTATTAGTTGTTTTTATAAAACTGAAAAAATGGATCCAAAATAACAGAAATTTCAAACGAAATTTCCAGGACAATAGGACATTCATAAAACATTGTCATACTTCCATAAAGCATGACCTATTAGTCTAAAAAGTGAATATCCTTTCAATTTGTATCAATATTTAACCACTCTTACCAATAGCAATGTCGATAAACCATATAAAAACGTTGAATTTCTGTTGCAAAAGTCAAATTTCACATCGGGGACATACTACGGAGTTTACATTTTAGACCTTAATTCACACTTTTTCTAATTTGTCAGTTCTAAAACGAATTTTAGCATTATGTATCTCGAAAAGAAGTAATTTTAACATAGTAATGCACATCTAAAGGTCTGATTAATTGAAACAAGTTAAAAATAATAATACAAATAGATTTTTTTGAACTTACTTATTTCGACAAAATAAACGACTGGAATTAATTTATTTGAAAAAATATTCTTCAACAAAGTTGTTTAGATTTAAAAGTCTAAGTGTAATTTTCCTCAACATGCTTTAGTTTTAATTGAGGAATTCTATCATAATGTGCAAAATATTTCATTTAAACGAAATTAATATATAATGAATATATCGTGACTAAGTGCGAAACTAATTGATCTTGTGTGTCAGAAACTTGAAAATAGTTGGCGAATATTTTGAAACTTTTTTTTTTTTATTTTATGAATAAAAACTTACGGTCCACAGAAAGGGTTAAATCTACTTGATACTTTTCAGTTCCTAAAGGCCTTTAAACAAACAAATCATAATAATTTAAATTTAAGAAACTAGTGGAAAAACTTTTCTTACATATTAATGAATATCCAACGTCAGAAGTTGGAATTGGTTCTGTATTCATATTTGTTTAAATATTCAAATTTCGAAATTGACCAATCTCTCGGTAAATTTCATCCGTCGTGACCAAGATATTTTTGTATAGAACAATTTGAAATTTGACATTTTTGGAACAAAAATTATTAACTCTCTGAGTGTACAGTTTATTATTTTCAATGTCAAAAGAAAAAACTATTTTATACACGAGCTTCGGAGAAAAAAGGATTTATTATTTATTTATTATATTTTGTTAGATACGCAGAAAATACGGTCTAGAAATACAATAAGTTGTGAAACTGTGCATTATGATGCAAAAATATCTTTCAGAAACCTTACTTTTTTGACTTTCACTTATATAGTATTTTATACAATACACTGTCACTAAGTCATCTCGCAATACCCAACTAAATAATTTGTCCTCTTCCTCTTTAAATCTCATTTGGTGAAATTCCACCACGTTTCACTGATTTCTGTGAAATGAAAAGAATGTTGGTCAACCGACCATTCTGATTAGTGAACGAATCAGTATTCTTTTCATTTCACTGCTAGTTCAGCGAAAAAAGTAGCTGAAATGATCTAAATGAGGCTTGAAGAGTATTATATACTAGCTGTTAACCCCTAGTTTCGCCCGGGTACATATGGTTGTCAGTCTATCTGTCACAATTATGAATACAGTTTTCTGAAACTTCATTCTAGAAATTCATCCAAAAGATCTTAAAAAGTGACATTAAAACGACTGCCAAATGACTCGTAACAATCTCAAACTGATCCATAATACACCCAGATTCACTCCTAAATGACACCGCAGTGACCTCAAATTAACTCCAAAATAACTCTGACATTACCTTAAAATAACACACAATATGTTAAAAAAAATGTGTTGCGAGTAAACATTTTTTTTATAGCAATCTACAAAAAATGTAGCTTTCATACTCAGAAACTGGTTTTTAAATTGATTGAGTAGTTTTTAAGTTATAACGTGACAGACAGACAAACATATTTTAAGACAAATATATTTATATATTAGTAATGATGAGGATAAATCTTGCTTTCATGTGGCATATATTGAAGAGAATATTTCAGTTTTTAAGCATATTATTATTGATTAATTTATATATGTAGTAACTAATTGGCAATTAAATATTAGTGAAATCTGTTACCAAGTTAATAATAACCTATTCTACGGTACCATTTTTACACTGGTTAATTATTTATTTATTCAATTTTGCGAGAATTCAACATCAGAGAAAGATTATCCGACCTTTGCTTGCAACACATTCTCACATATTTTCAACACGAAGCCCAAAGAGAGAATGATAATCTGGAGTAACTTATGGTGACCGGAAATATCGCAACTCTGCAACGCGATGAACGGAACAGATCAAGCACACCTTGGAAACATGAATCTCAGATCCATTTCAAAGGGCTTCAAACAGAAAACATTAGAGAAATACTATTCAGATTGTTATGGCAGACAGAAGAAAAAGGAGTCACGATCTCTAGTAATGAAGCAGCGACTAAAGAAGATGTACTTTTTAATATTATGTTATAATTTTTAAATTGATTATTTTAATTTAAATGATTGAAATAATACATTAATTTTTTATTAGTATTAATACTTTATTAATATTGATAATTTAAATTATTGATTCAAAAATTAATTAAAGTTAATAATTTCATGCTATTTAAATAAAATACTGTATTTGAATAATTTAGTGCTTAAAAAGCGTTAGAGAATGGAGTTCAGAGTAGTGTTTCGTAACACGTTTTCATCCTAGCAAAAGTCGTTCAAAATATTATCCCTATATAATTGCTAATTAATACTAATACATAATTCCAGCGGTTTTTGCAGACCTCAAAGGTTTAATAATTTTATAACACAAGTAGATATTTCAGGAAAATAAAGATATTTTAATTACTCAGACAAATTTTTTAGCAATTTTGTTCCAATCAAGAAGAAAATTCTAGTTGGTTTTTGAGAAAGTAGAAGATTACTCTAGAAAATACGTACATTATTAATTTACATTAGTTTTCTAGTAAATTATCTCTTTAATGCTAGTTTTTTTGTTTGTAACTTTATTTAACGGTAAAATTTATTGTATAAAATAAACTACTTTCCTTTTTCTTAAACGTTTTACTTTAAATTCAAAATTAATTCTAATATATATACTTCATTTTTTTTTTGAATTTGCATAAAAATGTATCTGTTAACTGGAACATGAAATTTTGTTCAGTAGATCTGGTTTTCCTTGACTTGTCAACGAAATATACTGCGTTTTTTATATTAAGTCACATAAAACGTTAGTGACATTTGTGTTTGGAAAAAAGTTGCACCCATAATGTACGTGGTGTGCCGTGAAATAGTATTGCCAGTTGTCAGTCTTAAATATTAAGCTGAGAGATAACTCTGTCAGACGAAAGTTGAAACGTAGTGCGGTACACCTATTGCGAAATCGCAAGCATTTTTAGAATTTCTTGTCATAAATGTTTTTATTGAATCATTTAACACTTCCTATCTCGTTAAATATTAAATTTTCGTCATGAATTTCCACCACGTACGGTTTTTGCTTTATTTTTGATTTTTTTGTCGATCTAAAGCAATTCATTTAATGTTGACCTACTTTATGATTTTACAAACTGTATATATTTTTTTAACGTAAGTTAATAATTCTACATTCAACATTTATTGGATATATGAATTAAATTATTAAAAAATATCCCTAGCAGAAATCGTTTCTGGGGCCCAGATGGGTTTGCCCACTTTTCATATTGGGTTAATGTTGGGCCAATGTGGGATATATATTGGGCCGATATGGAACTGCAATGTCTTATCCATATGGTACCTAGAAATTGTTTCTTGTCGGGCTTAGCTGGGGCTAATATAGGCAATTTAAACACCCATGTTTTAATAAAATTGAAGTAAAACCCAGGTATTTTTGCACAAAAATGTGTTATCAAAATAATTTTTTAATTCAAAATGAAATTTAAAATTTTAATTTAAATTTATATTTGTTTCTATGTTTATAACATGCATGTATTTTTAAAAATTTGTCGAATACAAAATATTTTAGCTATTTAAGTTTAAGATTCTTAAATGATAAAACATTAAATACTATTTAAATATTTATGTTTTAATATTTTAAAAAACCTATTCGTTTTGTTTTACAATATAGTGTAAATAGTAATTAAAATTTGTTTAGGAAAAAATTGTTTTTGAAAATTAATAAACACATGACACGCATATTTGACCCATATTGGGTCTTTATTTTGCCCATCATTGGGCTCACTTGGGCAAGGCATTACACTTTCATGTAGGCCTCAAGAAAAATTCATATTGGGTCCATATGATACTAATGTAAACCTCACATAAATTTGACTTTCTAGGTTTTTTGGGCATGCCCAGACATTTCCAACTTTTACCCATAATTGGGCCCACATTTTATTTGGGCGAACCCAACTAAATTTCTCTTAGGGGTTTTTAAAAATTGAAATATGTTTAAATA
>JABFPM010005352.1:0-11388 GCA_022817325.1 Idris sp. 1 HC-2018 | reverse complement strand
TACAGATTCTTCAAGCCGGATGTCCACTTGACCACCATGCTGAATCCCAGATGATTTTATTGATTAGACCCCGAGTTACAGCGGATCTAATATTTTACATTTTATAATCAACTGTCCAAGAATTTATGCCGGGTAGTGTATATTATGCCAAAACAGCCTGCGCGAATATGCAGTTATAGCATACACCGAACGATGCTAATTCGGCATGCAAAATCTTACTATATTGGCAGTTTTTTTGTCTCAGTGTAACAAACTAAAGGTATACCTTTAAGTATTTTATTTAAATCAAAACTTAAATTGTTGTAGGATATCAAAAGACACATTTATTAATTTGCGGAATCAAATAAAAGAGCTTTTTCCAAGTGAGGATATAGATTTAATTTACACTCCACATCAAGGTTCAAAGTCTTCTAAAGACGAAGTATCGGCTCGAGGATATTTATATAATTATTATAAAGTGATCAGAAGAGATTTGCATCTTGCAGATATTTTGTTAGAGAATGAAGATAAACCCCACGCAGAAAATGTTAATAATAATGCGAATAACCCAGTCAATTGTTTGAACGATCCGAACCGTCAAGAGTATTCTGTCGTTGACATTTCTTCAGAATGGGAAAAATCTTATGAGGAGAAAATTACATTATTAAATCCTAAAGATAAAAAAGCAAAACCAATTAATGTGTCCACATATTTTCGGAGTTTTTCATGCTTATGCTCTCCACTTGGAATATCATTGGTAATTATTCTAAAAATGCTAGAAAATTAAATAATGTTATTATTGATCATATATATGCACTAATGTGATCTTCTACGCCTAAGTTATTATTTATTTTTCATTTCAAATAGTTTATATATAAAGTTGATTCTTGAAAATAATGTTTATCTTTGATATGTAAGCTTTTCTTTTAATTACAGCTTGAACAGGATTTTAGAAGATTTTTAACAGATTCTGTAGCAAATAATGAATTGCCTAGTAAGGACTACTCGTCCATGTTGTCTAACTCTTGGTCTGTATAGCAAATAAAATTATTTTACGTAGTCAAAAGCTTAAGTCGGCAGAAGTAAAGAGTTTTTTAAATGAGCATAAGGAACTACGCAATACGCACCCATTTTACATACTTTATTCTCTTTATTACTTATTGGAAATTATATCTTGTATGACACAAAGATTATTTGTCTTTTTCAGCTATTCGAGAAATCTCTGATTGATGAAGTCCATGAGGACACAACTGCAAAAAAAGTATTGACGCCATATGAAAATGTAAGACTAAAAAAAGCTTTTAAAAAAAAACTTGAGAGCAGTACAGAAGATTCTGAAACGGATCTAGTAAGTGAAAACCCAACCCTGAATTTACCAGAAACATCGAAACAGAATGTTCTACCAAAAAAAGTCAGACGTACAGAAAATCGTCATGTCCCAGCAACTTCTCGAGGAAGAAATCCTCAACCTGAGTCAACTGATCGTCCAAATGTTTATGCATTCACAGTAATAATAAATTAATTGCCGCAATTAATCTGTATTTCAATATCTTCTAGATGATTAATGGTTTTGTTCACATTTTGTGTTCAGGAATATGGTACTGTTGAGAACACACTGATCCAGTACAAGCAAGAGAAACTCCTTAAAGCCATGAAAGGCAATACAGTTTTCACAGATATTCACCGAAAAGCCATGCTGCGTACTCTTTTGAAGGAACTAACTAAGGTCCAAAGGTATTATCCACCAGATGAAGTGAAGGAAGAACTCGCTAAATCTATTGTAAGAGAATTCCCAAAATTGAAAAATGATCAGACGGAGGAAGGATATGTAAGTACATTGTAACTGCTCTTTCGTGAGCAGTTGAGTCGTGAGGTAATTGAAAATTTTCACTAAAAAATGAATATTATAGGAACACTATTTTAACATGAGTTGCAAAACTCGCAACTTCGTTCATTATGGTCTGCAAAATCTTCAAAAAACACTACTTCCGAGCGAGAAAAAGTATAACAAATTTAAGAAGAAAGTAGAGTTGAAAGAAAAAACTTCCAGTGATGATGAAGGAAACATGTTGTCAGACGACCAACTTGTTGAAAAAGTATTTAACTGTTCAAAACTGTTTTTATTTGTTATAGAAGCGCTTTTCTCGATGTATGTTTTATGCATATAATTTTCCTTACAGATATCTTGGATGAAACACAAACACCCATCGCAGGCCAACAGAAACGCCATCTCGGAAATTCTAAAACAAACATTCGAAACCCGAAGAAAGTGGATTATGTACACAAGCCCAACGATGACAGACATAATCTCGAAATATAATCGCCTTCTGGACTACGGAGGAGAAATGGTAAGTTTCCATATTTGTTACATAATTTTTTTTACGTTTGCATTATGTATAGTTAATTTTTGATCATTTTTTAGATTGACGAAGAATTCAATCGAATTGTGCCTGAGTCCGGGGAAAAATTTATTGAAAAATTTGGTCCTTACTTTGTTAAACGCATAATTAAATATGCTGCAATCGCTAAACCCGATTCTATTCAGAAACGCGATTACAATGACGGTTTTAACTTGACTTCATTTTATATTATAGAACTGTCGTTTAATTTGTTTCCTCTTTTAATTAATTGATTGAATTTTTACTTTCTAGATGACATAAATAGTGCGTGCATTTTGGTTGACTTGTTGCCAATGAGCAACTCAGCAAAAGTTAAAGGTAAAGGAAAAAACAGAAAATCAATCAACACCAACATTGATCCTGTTGATATGTTGATTTGCATGACACCAGTAAGTTCATATTTTTAAATAAAACAATCTTCACTTGAGCATTCTTTCGACCAACTAATTTTGTTTTGCTTAATCTTGCAGGTTGGTACAGACTTGCCTGGTCTGGTTCATGAAAAATTACGAAAGTCCACCTCAACCATTCAACCTTATACATGGTTTGTATAAAAGATGAGCAACTTCACTATTATATTGTCATCGATTCAACGATTATCCATCGTGAGAATAAAAGTGATATCTTTGCTGCGTTCGATTTTCTATTCAAGATTTATTTTGTTTTTAATCTGGAGTATGCAGAACCGTTGAAAAACTTTTTACTTATTCCAAAGTAATTTTTTTAATAATTGAAAATTACTTTTTCAAAAAGTGGCATTTCATTTATTGTCACTGGGCGACTTTGGACACATTAAAAAAGTGATTATACACGTATAATAAGTAAAATTTCACTTTTTCAAATTTAGAGAGTGGGTCAACCAATAATCTCCGTGCATTCAAAAATCCATCATCAATAGGACATCATTTAGCAGTTTGCAAAAGCAGCCAGGACTGGAAATTGTATGATGATTTGCAAAAAAAACCAGGTCATGCTTCAAAAAATCAGTTATACCAAATTTTACTCTTACCTTAGTTTATAGGAAAAGCAACATGTAAATATTCCAGCAAAATGTTATGTAATTTAGTTTTTTATATTTGCTATTGTATAAAGTAACCAATGTAGTGACCGCGTAGCATAAACAAAAATTGCAAATCTGTTTAAAAATTAAATTTTGCTGAAACTGGTGCAGAAAATACGAAATAAATCGAAAAATTTTATTAAAAATTTTTCGCGTGAAATGCCTATTAATTTTTTTTTATTGGTTTTCTAACATTTGTTTAATTTTTCTTAAAAAATTTTAAACGAGATTTATTGTGAGGTTTCTTTAAAAGAAATTCTTTGGAAAACAATACATTAGCATAATTTAATCAACATTTTATTAAATCTACTGTATTTATTCAGTATTACTTAAAATTATTTCTAAGCTTAAAAAATAAAATTATTGCAGATCATTAAATTGTTCCTTTAGTTTTCCGTACCAAAAAACTTCAAATATATTATCATATACTATTAATTTACTCCATACTATAAACATTTTCGATTTAAATAACATAACAAAATCATCAAATATTAATTAACTAAGTATTTCATTATAATATAGGTGTCTCATTAATTAAAATTAATATAATGTGTTATAATAATTATATTTTGTGTTACAATATTGCAACACAAAAATATTTTAACATATATAGTTCTGATAGATTTATTATGTTTGTCTATAAATAAAATAAATTTTTCGTAATATTTATGATCTCAAAGTATCTGAGATACTTTATATCTTGTTGTTTCAACTTTAATGCTGCTCTCAGAGTAGTATCGAACTTCTTAAGCGTAAAAACTGTCACTGTATTATAGTAAAGTTATAGTACCACAAAGTTCCTACTCATTATTAGAACCTATTTCAGTACTGTCATCAACATTTGATTTTTTATAAGACCTTTGCAGTTTTATACTTCCTTAAGCATAATTTTCTATAAAAAATGTTCATTTAAAAACATCATTTATAATTACATGAATTACAGAAATTGATTTTGCATTTTAGAAAACTTATTTAATTAATGAATTAAATTATGTATACTCTCTAAATTCGAATAAGTGAAAATTTCACTTATTGACTGTGTGAATAATTTTTTCACTAATCAATAAGTGATTTTTCACGTAAAATAAGTGAAAATTATACTAATTTTAAAAGTGAAATATTTTTCACGTAAAATGAGTGATTTTTCACGTAAAATAAGTGAAAAATTTACTAATTTGAAAAGTGAAATATTGTTCACTTATTAAAAAGTGAAATTATATTAAAAAATTGAAAATTGATGTTCTAAATTGTAAAACAACTTTTCTGAAAATAATTGAAACAATTATGAAATTTGAAACAAACAGAAATTGAAATATAATAAAAAAATGTATTACACAAAAAAAATTTAAGGGACACAATTTTTAATTACAAAATTTTTTATATATTTATCAAGTTTTCTGAGCAATTTTAATTTCAAAACAAATTGTTTCAATTTTAATGAAAATGTAAGCAATAAAAAATTTTTAATAGACGATTCTTTTAAAATGATAATTGGTACAACTTTAAAAAAAATGTTTCATAAAAAAATTATTTGTTAAAAAAACTTATTAGTCATAAAGTATTTTATCGCATACGATTAAAAACGAAAATTACTTATAAAAATGAGACTATAATAAATAATTATTTTACAACGAATAAAATTTTTAAATTTTTAATTTCGCGCTCTTAGCGTATCGCCAAATCGAAATTTTCGCGCTCCTAATGTATCGAAATCGAAAGCTCCCGCTCGATTCATCGCGCACCGTACTTCAGAGCTTCGTCTGTCCCGCCAAAAACTTGCGTGAACCGGTCTCCGTGCACGCGTTAATTGTTAAAGACAAAAAAGTGTGTGTATAAGAAAGAAAGTGAAGGTGTTTTTTTGATGAGTGGACGGCAACTGTTTAGGCTTACTTTTTAAAAACAAAAAGTATTTTCATCGAAAGGTAACTCACATTCTTTTATCATATGTTTGTTGATTTTATTTTGTACATTTTAATTCAGCATTCTTTCGTTTTATTTATTTTTTTTTTCTTTCTTTTTGTTTCTTAAAGGCGCAGGTATATTGGCTGTACACATTGCAGTTTGATTTCAAGCAACGAATTGTTGAGCCATTATTATGTTATTGTCAACGCTCAATGAGAAACAATTGAGAAAAAAACTTGAAGACGTTTTCGACGACCAAGTCACTTTAGATATTTTGGAAGGTAAATTTTTTGTTTTAAAGTTTTTGAAGTTAATATTTTTGAAATTTATATTTTCGAAGTTGATATTTTTTAATAAATACCCTGGTAAATATTTAATGTTTAATGTTTAATTTCAATTCATTTTTTATTTATATTTTAATTTTAATTCAAATTAAAAGTTATTGTTTATATATGTGGTTTTGAATTTTTATAATTTAATGACATTTCAAACAAATTTGACATACTGAGATATATATTTTTTTCTTTTTAACGGATCTTCTTAATGAAAAATGTATTAATTAAATTAGTGTGATAGCCAAACTAAAGTTTTGAATTTTTTCCACAGATATATTTAATAAATGTTTTATGATCGTTTTTTTATTTAATTAACTGTTAAAATAATTTTTTTATTAATTTGAAAAAGTTTATATTTAAATGATGGTAGAATTTTGTATTTTTATATGGGGTTAATAAAAATGTTATGAACACAATATATGGTTAATCAAGCAGTACTTTCTATAGAATTCATTCTAGCCTTTTGAGACATGGACCAGCTGAAATGTTTCATGTGCTGTCAGATGATTCGAGGAGGTTTAGATAATTTATCAAATCATTTAACAAATGATCATGCATTGACTTTATTACAAGGAGTAGCTGGTGACGGTTTTGTCTGCGCACAAAATGGATGTACTTGTAGTTTTCAACATTTTTATAATTTGCGACGACATATTCGAGTCTGTCATCTATTTGATGAAGATCCTGAACCAAATAATGAAATGGAAATGGAACACGATCAAGTACAAGACAATGATGATCAACTGGACGTGGATAATTTTGTCGTTGGTCAGCAGCAAGTCGATGAAGTGGAATATGGTAACCAAGATTGTGAATCAGATCCTGAAAACCAAGATGAGGAACTAAATTCCGGAAATGAAGATGAGGAACTCTATTTGAGGCCGTTAATAGTCAAGATGATTGGTCGCCTTCAAAGCAATGGATCCATGACAGGAGCGTTGATCGAGACAATTTTGAGTGAAATGGAGGAAGTGTTCTCGAAACAACGACATAATTTGCAACAAAAAATTAAGAATCGTTTGCAATTGGGTCAAGTGGTAGATGAACAACTTCTTGATGACGTGAACAAAATAACCACGTGGAAAAGCCCCTTTGAAGGACTCAAAACTTATGATCAGCAGATCAAAGCTTTGATTCATTACTTTGGTTATATTGAACCGAGTGAGGTACCTCTTGGACGGCGGACGGATACTAGACTTGATAAATCAACTTGTACCTTCATACCCCAGCAAGTTATGGAATCTTTCCAGTATGTGTCTATCATCGAGGTTTTTAAAATGGTGTTATTCAGTCCAGAAGTAAGACGAGCAATCGAGAACGAACAACCGTCTCCTGATGGTATTTTAGGAAGCTTTATAGATGGCGCCTGCTACAAATCACATCCTTTTTTCCACAAATATAAATACGCAATAAGGATCAAGCTCTATTACGATGAATTGGAAATTGTCAATCCTTTGGGTTCGAAAACAGGAGTACACAAGTTGGGTGTATTTTATTACCAAATTTCCAATCTTCCGCGCCATATGAATTCCCAGCTCAACAGTATACACATTCTGCTGGTGTTTTGCTACGTTGATGCAGCAAAGTATTCTTTTGAACGTTTATTAGGACCTTTCATGGAAGAACTGGCTCAACTGGAGACAGACGAAGGTATACCAATCACTTTTGGAGATGATCACTACGTTCTTCGTGCAACAATTGAAGGCTTTTGCGGGGATACCCTTGCAGTACATCAAGTGTTTAATTTACTGGGACCTTCTGCAAATAAATTTTGTCGGTTGTGTTTATACGAGAGGCAAGATTTACATAACGGATCACTGGATCAAAAAGAAGAACGGACGGAAGAAGTTTTCAATCAGCACTATCGCTACCTTGAAAATGATAATTTTTCAGCAGGAAGTATGACAGACACAGGCGTGAAAGGTAAATGTTGTCTCAACAAATCTCGGTACTTTCACATTTCACGGAACAAAGTATTCGATATCATGCATGATCTGCTTTGTGGTGTCTGTCCGATGGTCATCAAACTGGTCCTTCATCACTATGTATCACAGAGGTTCTTGAGTGTGGATTATCTCAATGGAGCAATATGGATGTTTAATTACGGATACACGGAATATAAAAACAAGCCGTCGGCCAATTTCACAGCCGCGATGCTTCGATCAGAAGACCATAAACTAAATCAAAAAGCAATGCAAATTTGGTGCCTTATTCGCGCACTGCCTTTTTTATTGGGAGAAAAAGTCGAGGAAGGAGATATTCATATGAATCTGATCTTAATTTTGTTACGGATCATGGAAATCGTATTCGCGCCAAAATTGTATGCTTCGTTACTGGCATATTTAGAGGAACTGACAAGGGACTTCATCAACTGCTTTCGACGATTGTTCCGAGACATCAAGTTGATAAACAAAGTTCACCACATGACGCATTATGCCACCTGTATAGCCTGGTCCGGACCATTGTCACACTTTTCTTGTATGCGCTACGAGGCAAAACATAACGAGATTAAACTGAGAGCGCAAAATGTCCACAATTATAAAAATCCGCCGAAAACTTTGGTGCGAATTTGTCAGTGCGTACAAAGTTCGAAATGGGGACCTGGAGATGTAAAACTAAATGAGGTCAAAATTCAAGGAGTCAAAACACGTAAAGTCTATGGACTTCTCTGTCGACAAAATCTTTTAGATTTAGGTTATGGAGAAAACGATGAAGTTTTTTGTGCAGCTTCTATTCGTTATAATGGAGTGGCA
This sequence comes from Idris sp. 1 HC-2018, assembly GCA_022817325.1. Classification (NCBI taxonomy): domain Eukaryota; kingdom Metazoa; phylum Arthropoda; class Insecta; order Hymenoptera; family Scelionidae; genus Idris; species Idris sp. 1 HC-2018. The sequence goes on along the minus strand of JABFPM010005352.1, from coordinate 2,960 downwards.
TTCAAGAAAGGCTTACTTGTACTACTGGAAACATGTGAATCGAGATCGGATTGCTTGCCACTGTACTCACGAATTAAGGAAATCATAGTACTTTGCAACAAGCAACCTTTTCTCTTGACTTCAGTTTGTAACACGCTCTTTTTTGATGTCAATGTTCATGCGTTTCGCATTGAATTTGGTAGTACTGATGGCTTGCTCCGATTTGTAGATGTCTCTTCTCTTCCGTTTCACAAGCCCTTTTCGCACTGGACTAAGTCGCCATCTGCTGCCGTATACATCAGTAATAGGCATATCATACTATGACGTTTTATCAAGGGTAAGCTACAGTTCATGAAAATTTGGTTGCTGCTTGTGTATGTATATTGGATTGAGATTGTCATTATTGTTGATCATTAGACTTCAGACCAACTTCCAGCTCGAAATTGCATTTACCGAGTACTCATACAAAAACTTATTAGAATTTGCAAGCCTTGCATGACTTTTCATTTCTTTGAAACAAACATACTATCTTATTATTCTGATCAAAAAAATTTCATATTTGTTTGAAATAAAAATATTGTAAGCAAAACATTTATTGTACAAACATCATTTCATTTCTTGTGCTAGCTGTTTCATACTGCTTCACTGAATGACTTTTTTTATATTCTTGTTTGAATACAATATTCAAGTGATTGTCTCTTCAAAAATGATAGATGTTTTAAAATTTTTAGATGAATGCATCGACGGTCAGTCGTTCTTAGAGTTGAACCAAAGTGACCTGACACATATGAAAATCAAAATGGGACGTGCGAAGGAGCTCATGCGTTTGATCAACAAGATAAAGGGAAATTCTGAAAGCGTAAGTTGTTACCGCTATCCAATAAATTTTACCAATTATTAATTTCAATTTTGTTTGATAATTTTGTTGCGCTTTCAGGTGTTTCTTTCTGACCAGGATAAACAAACTTCACATAGAATTTTGAAGTCCAGTGACAAATCGAATACACCAGAAACAAGTTTCAAAAGAAAGTTTGAAGAAATAGACGAAACCGATTCCTCGAAAGAGACTGACAACGAGGAAAACGAAGTACCGATTATAGAATCGCAAAAGCAAGTGATGTCGCCAAAGCCAATGCAAAAGTCTGATAGAGAGAAGCAAACTAGAAATGAAGGTCGTTTTTCGTTAACAAAAACGCCAACTGAAAGACGGGAGAAAGTAAACATTTTCAAATTCACGGTATAAAAAATTGAAAATTCTTTTTACTGTACAGTTTTTTATTGTATAATTATGCTTATTAAGTTTGACTTTTTTAGCGATACGATACTGTTGAAAACACACTGAAACAATATAATCAGAAAAATATTCTCGAGGCAATGCAACACCGTAACACATTTGCAGATACGCACCGACGTGCGATGCTGCGAATTCTTGTCAAAGAAATGACCATAGTTCAAAATACTTCGTTAGTATCATTTAATTGAAATTGGTTTTCATTATTATAATTTTATTGTATATTTATATTTATATTGTAGATATCCACCAGATGAAGCCAAAGAGGAGCTTGCTAAAGCTATCGTGCGAGAATTTCCATCGTTGAAAAATGAACGCACGCCTCTGGGATATGTAAGACATTCATCAATCACTATAAAAAAGTACAATTTTTCAATTATTATAACATTTATGATATTACAGGAACACTATTTTGACAGCAGCAAGGGTAAAAAAACGACAAATTTTATTCATTACACACTCCAGTCTATTCAAAAAAAATTACCCGAGGATGAAAAAAAATACAAAAAAAGCACGAAAAAAATGAAAGTGGGAGAAGAAATCGCGGCAAACACACAACTTGTTTTGTCAGAGGAACAGTTAGCAGAAAAAGTATAAATTTCAAGAAAATAATAATGATAACAATGATTAACATTTGTTTTTAAAGGGATGTCAAAGCACTTAAATGTTTTAATGTTTTTCATGATTTAATATTATATAATTAATCAAAACAGTTACAAGGGTCCAAGTTTTTAATTAAAAACAAACGTTTTTATTAATTTAATTTATTTATTATTATTATTTAATTATTTCAAAAACTTGTAACGCGTTTTTTCCTCACTTCACAAATGCGTTGTAACTTTAATCCTTTATTTCCAACCAATTTTACTTTTCTTTTTTTAATGTGTTTTTAAAAAATGAGAAAATTGAACTGTTCTCTTTAAATCATTTAAGTTTGTGTCTGTCAATTTTTAGTCAAAAATCTGTAATGTCGGTAATTTTTCTTCGACATCCCCTTAACAGGTGTCTTGGATGGATCATACTTATCCATCACCGGCTCATAGGAACGGCATTGTGGATGTTCTGAAGGAAACGTTCATTACTCGAAGAGATTGGATACTGAAACTCCATCCTTCTGCCACTGATATAATCAGCAAATATCCTCGGCTGCTGGACTACAATGGAAACATGGTATACAAAGATAATAATCTTAATTCATTTTATATCAAATGATTTGGCATTTTTTGAAAACTGATTTGTATATTTTTTCACGTTGGTCAAATCAGATTGATGACGATTTCGAGGCAATCTATCCTGGATGTGGACAAAAATTTATTGCCAAATTCGCATCATTCTACAGCTCGCGCATAAGGAAATATGCTGAAGTTGTTAAGCCTAATTTGGTCCAAAAACACGATTTTGCTGATGGTAAATTCATTTGTCATAAATTGCTGTATTATCAGAAAATTTGTTTGTATTTATTTCGTGCTTTATCTATTTCTTTCAGTTGATTTAGTCAGCGCAAGCATTTTGGTTGACTTGTTGCCCGTCACTAATGCTACGAAAAACAAGGGCAAAGGAATCAAAAAATCAGGCAATTCCAAAAACGAAGCCCTTGGAATACTGTTGGACGTTGTAACAGTTGGTTTTGTTTTTCAAAATTATATTATATACTAACATGTTAATTATTTTTCAAATAATTAACATGTTT
>JABFPM010005351.1:0-11389 GCA_022817325.1 Idris sp. 1 HC-2018 | reverse complement strand
TTCAAAATATTTACAGGCTTGCTGGGTCTCTTATAGAGCTACAAAATTTTGTAAAAAGTTTTTTATTTCATTAATGTTGGTGAAACGGGGATCCACTTCAGGAATTTTGACTCTTTATACAAAAAGATTTCACAAAATTTGACAAATGAATTTTTTACAATAATATAAAAAATTGTTAAACATTTTTCTGAACATCTTCTAAAGATGTCGATGTATAATACACTCAAATATTATTTATTCATATTAATAAATAGTACTAAATTGTCGAACTCGTAGTAACAAATTGACAATAAGTTAAAGGAACCGTTTACCCAAATGGCTATTTTTTTATTATATTTGTTATAAAATAAAACTAATTCACTATTTTCCTCATTCATTTCCATATGTTTAACACTCTCATGATGAAAAGCCTCTACCTCCAAGAGTGAAATCGTTTTTGATCATCTTGGCAACAAGAAATTCGTGAAAATAGCCAACAGTAATGTTGAAATCTTGAGAGATGGAGGAGGATGCGGAAATTTAGAGAGTTAGTATTATAGTGAGACGTTCTATAAATTTAATAAAAGCTAAGAAATTGACACTATTACCCTACAAAACTTGCTCGATGGTGAATGTGAAATTCCTGCTAAGCTGTATCTACTTATTCAATCGATAATGACAGATCCACTATCATGTGTCGAGAAATATCAACAACGAAAAAAAGGCAGAATAAGTCGGTGTCCAACGATATAATATATATAACAACAATGGCAAAATCAAAACTTAAAAACGAATCACATTTGGCCTTGTAATGAAAATTCTGAGCAACAGCAAAAGACTCATCACTATGGCCAATAGATACAAACACTGTTGCAGCAACACAACGTTGGAAGAATTAAAAACTGAAGCTACGTTTTCATTTAGTAGCTTGCCTGACATTTGTCCACAAAATATCGTCAGAGAACATAATCTCAGCACAGGTGTTGAATTTGATAATTATCATAGGTAAGTTGCTAAAATACATTATATTGAGAATTTGTTACGTTTATATTTACTTATATTCGTATTTGTTTTCTGGGTTTGTTGATACGTTAGATGGCAGAAATAGTCTGCATGACACTGTTGGTATTATTTATTAAAATGCTGTTGATAATTCCAACAATACGGTCGCTGCTGAAAGAAAAATTGCCACGACTGTACATGGGTCCAAAAAGAGAAGGCGTAGTTACGATGCTGATCTTTTTGACATACAACCTTATGCAAAGCAGCCGATGCTGATTGAAAAGTTAACACTGTTTGAGGATCTGTTCAAAATCACAAGTTGTGAATCAAAAGGCGAAATATTCATTTTGCTTGATTGATGTCAAATTTCTTATTGATTCCGAATGTACCAATGTGGGTTGGATTCAACAATCTCATCTTCGAGGCTAAGTCAAAGGTACAAAAATTATCGTATCTCACCACAATACATTTCCCAACAAGTCTAGAAGTTGTAAATGAAACGATGCTACGAAGTTAAAAGGCTGATGCAGAATTAGGTGCAGACTACATGCAGGTTACGTTCGATTTGAGAATTGCAAAAATTACTATGCAAATTCAATCTACTATTCATCCATCTTTTTTTTTAATATTTTGGTTTTTTCAACATCAGGTGTTTTTCATATTTTGATGGCTTATTTCAAAGCTATGGAAAAGTTTATCGATGGCAGTGGAATAAGTGAAATATACGTCGACGCTGGATTACTAGCAATCCATTTATCGTCAATAAAACACATTTGCAACATATAATAACGCTTTTTATTTTGTAATTTTGATTTGACGCTATTGTAATGCATTTTTGTAATTTCTTTAAAACGGAAATACTAGCCCTAATAACCAGCATTAATGCAAACTTTATACAAACACTTTGCAATATGTTTGCATAATGTTTGCACAAATCTAAGACCGTTGTTTGCACACAAATTATGGACATATTAAAGTTTGAAGAATTCTTTCTTTTTAATTGGAAATTTTTTATATATTGAAATAATTCAACGAAAATTTATTGTCAAAATTTAAAATTTTATAAATTTTCACATTTTTACATTTTTAAATGTAATAGGCGCTATTCATAAAGGAAATTTGTTAAAACTGATAATTTAGTTACCTAGTTTTAAAAATCACTATGTCCAAAAATAAAACCTTGAGAAAATTTAGAAAATGAGAAAACTCTTCCTTTATTATGTCTAACAAGGGAACGATCAGAACTGATGAACGCCGATATTTGATTAAAATTTATTTTTGGTTAATTAATATATAATAAAGCAAGAAAATGTTTTGCCTAGAAGCTCCTGCCTTATTAATATTATAACTACACGTTATATATTCAGATATGCATACATGTATGATATGTATGCATGTAAAATGTTTTTTACGCTTGTACAGAATATGAAAATAATTATAAGTACGAAAATAATAAATACGTCAATTGTAAATAGAGTATGTTTTTTTAATCTTCTTTATTATTGATAAAATTAAAATAAGATAAAAAACAATGTTTTTTTAATAATGCGACATTTTTCACAGCTGCCAATACGTCATAGTTATTAAATTAAAAATATAAATATATTTTAATTTTTTTTATTGTAAAAGACATCGAAGTCACATGCCTATTATAGTAAATGAATATATATGTTACGTGCAAAACCCGAAATTGTGCAAAGTCGAACAATGCACAGAAAATGTTGTGCAAAGCCCGATGTGCACAGCTCTTTTGTGCAAAGTTGAAATTTCTGGACTTTACAGCAACAGATTATGAAAAGGTTTGTTAAAGAAAAAGTATTATATCAGCAAGAAACATTTCACTTATTGATTTCAACAAGGAGTCGAATATTCTATGCTCGAACAAAATAGATCTCAGATTTGCTGTCAGAAATGACATTCGAAAAGCAAAAGAGAAACTAGTGAAAGAAGTTGACATTTTGGAATTTCGAAAAGATTGTCGAAAAGCTTCGATTCGTTTCTCCACTTTAATTCTCTGCTAATTCGCCATTGATTTATCCTTTAACGAAAGTAATTTCCTGTTTGGATCCTACTGTCGCCACAAAACCATTAATCCGAAATGAAAGAACAGACAAAACTCTAGATATTTTTGTTCAATACAACATTCTTTCTGGTAATCAAACAAATGCTGTTAAATCTAGTTACAATTCAGTTTGTAACGAACCTCTTTTTTCTGAGACTGCATCTAATTTTTTTGCGGATAGTAACAGACTCGATGACTTTTGGCTTAATTTGATTCCAGCTTCAAATAATTTTAATGATTTGCGGAAATTTCTTAAAATTACTCTAATTCTTTCACGTGGAAATGCTTTTGCAGAGAGTGGATTTTCTATTAACAAAGAAAAGCTCTATTAATTAAAAATATCTCAGAGGAATCATTGGTAGCACAGCGACGATTGTATGATGCTATTCAATATTATGGTGGAAAATTAAAATTACTAAAAGTATGATGCACGATGTGCGAAACTCGTACGATCGCTACCAAGAATGTTTAAAAAAAGCGAAAAGTCGAAGATGAAGCAATAAAAAGCCAAAAAAACGTGCAAATACTGATAAATTAAGAGAGTTAAATGCGAAAAAGATGAAAATTTTAAGCTCAGCTCAAAAACAAACGAAAGAGGTTGATTTAGAAATTAAATCGTTTAAGTAGATTAGTTTCATAGATTTTATTTATGAAATGTATTTGATGTCAAATATTTATTTGAATAATTTATAATGTTAAATTATAATTATTTTATTAATGTGACTTAAATTTTAAATGAAGAATTTTTTAAAAAAGAAAGATATTTGTTTAAAATCATTAAAATAAAAGTATAAGTCTATTAGAAACTTTATTAAAATTTAATGACTGGAAATTTCTAAAATAAATCTGGAAAACTTGGAAAAGTCAGGGAATTCCATTCCTGAAAAACTCTGGCCACTCTGATCTTACTTAGTTCAATGTGGTTGTTTATTTTTTCATAAAACTGTAACAAAAATACTAATGAGTGTTTTTTGCAATTAAAATTAATAAATTAATAAAAATGTGAAATCTCAGTTAAACTTGGCTTTTTCACACATTAATTAAAAAAAAAAGTTGATACTTAAACCTCTAAGATTCTTAATATTCGATATAAAATTGTCCAATTATTTGATTACTACAAATTTTGTTATTCATTTTACGACAATCATTTCACATAAGTGAAATCAAAAAATAATTGATGTCAAACATTTTATAAATATTTAAATAATTAAATAAATAAATTAAAATTAATTAAATAAATTTGGTTATTCATCAACAAACATCTGTATGTTCTTACATCAATTGCTCTTTTATTCTTATGACTTCACTTCTGATGGGCGTAAACAGATCTTTCCTACAATCTCCGAACACGCGGTTATTTAATGATCTCTCGTAAAATTCTAATGAATCCAATGATCTCAACTCATTTTCAGTTAATTCAAAAGTCATCTTTAAAACCTATGTACAGAAAAATAGAATAAGCAATTTGCAATCTGCAAATCTGAGCTTATTTTAAAAAAAATAAAAGTAAAAAGTTTTAGTACTTACTTATTTAAGAATAAATGCTTTATAAGTATTTTATTTTTTTTTTGTTTTTAAATAATAATTTCTGTTTATCATTTTGCATTCTAACGAAGCCAGCATTTTATCTACACCGTCATCGCATTAAATGATTCAATGAAAAATGATTCTTTTAATCCATACAGCTTTGTAAAAAATGTATATGTATATATGTTACGTTCCATTTGTGAAATTGCTCAGTTCATGAACTGGGCAAGGTCATATTAAAATTATAAAAAATGTATTTAATTATTTATTTTTTAATTATCTTTATTATCCAAATCAACACACTGACATGCTGAATTGCACTTCATTTCATTTTTAAAGCATTTTCATATTTTACTGTTACATTTACCATAGCACATGCATTTTTGCATCCCTTTTCTATTGCCCACAGAAAAACAAACATAAACTACTTTTGTACAATAATTTTAATTTTCTATTTCCAAATGTCAATTCCATAATTATTACTTTTTCGATATAAAAAAAATATTTCATAATACTGTTGTTCCAGGTATTTACAATAGCTGAACGTAGATTTTATAATTCAAGATATGGTTTCTTAAATGTAATCATTTTTTTAATTTTTGTTCTGAGAGTTAATTTTTAATTCAAGATCCGAATTGATTTCTTATGATTTTTTTCATGTTTGTAGCTTTTGTAAATACCTGGAACACAGGTATTATGAATTTTTTATTTACAATGAAAATGCAATAACTACGAAGTTAAAATGTGGAAATCAATTTTACACTTAAATATTGAATTTTCCATCTATTTAAAATTAGTTAATTTTACATTTGTGCATTGATTTAAACCTGTCGACATAGATGAGAATACATTGGATTACTGAATTCAACCTTAATGCCTATAAACTGGTATGATCTTCTTTGTAAATAAACAGCATAGTTTCAATTATTTTATTGTTTTATAAATTTAGTTGTATATTAATTAATCCAAGTTGAGAGCCTTTTCAGGACACCTGAAACAAAAAGTTTTCATAAAGTAACATTTCTTAAATTAAAAAATGCAATTAAAATAAAAAATAATATAATGGAAATAAATTATTTTAATGAAATTGTGATTTATTCATACAACACATAATTTAATTTTTAAAATTGTATATTTATTAACCCAAATTTGTTATTGATGTAGATGACTTTACCGAATTACCCACACTGTTAAAAATGCATTATGAAAAATTGTTTTTTTACTTATTTATTACTAGCTTATTATTGCTCATCAAACCTCCTTAAATTGCCCTTTTTTTTGCTCATAATGAGCTCTATTGATATTTATACTAAAAATATATCGTAATAAAAAAAATTTGCCTTTTCCACAAATTCTTAAAGTTTTAAGATTTCTTAAATTATTATTGAAAATGTCAAAATTCATTGTTGTACACCAAAAAATTGAAATAATTGTTAAATCATACTTGTAGACTCTAATTACGTATATAAAAGAACAAAGATTTTATTCTTGCAGGTAATAAAATATTATTTGTTTTCTTAAAAAGCACTTTTGCACCCTAAATATGATAATAATCATTCCATAAATTATACCATAATTTGATGAATAATAGTAGTTTTCAAATCATTCTGATATGATCAAAGACATTTGCATTCTTATTATTTTTTTTATGATGTCATAAAAATCTTAACTGTCCTGCCGCCATTTCCAAAAACATAAAACAAAAATTTCAGTTTTATCTTAACATAAAATTTATATTTAATACTGCCGAAATATGATACCCCCCCCCCCCCCTTAAGTTTAAAGTTCATTTAGATGATTCGATTTTGATATTCAATCTTGTTTAACACTAGAACGGCCTAGTTTCGCGTCAACTTTGAACGGCCAAAGCCGTCAATTTGACGGCTCCAATAATTTTTAATTTTTAATAAAATAAAATTCCTTTTTTTATACCATTTATGCAAATTATACTTATAGAACAATATTTTCTAAAAAAAGGAAATGAATAATGTAATAATATATAATTGCTTTTTCTCTATTAATTTTGTAATGCGCAGAGATGCTTTGCACCGTCGGTGGATAATTTCGGTGGTTAAATCAAACACGAAAGACAAATAATATTTTAGTCGAATAATTTATTCGTGAATCAATAATATTGGAATGACAATCCGAATTTAACAAATTGCCGTGGTTTTATTCAAACGCAACTTTATAAATTCTAGTTTGTTCACGGACAGAGGTTCCCCGTATAATTGTTAATTATAATCAAGTCGCGACGTACAATGATTTGGACCGAATGTACCCCGGCCTAATTTGACGGGGATATTTAAACTTAAAATGACGTCACAATCCAAAGGGCTGTCCAGTGGAAGACGAATTCTTCCCAGCTGAACCAGCACTTTGGCGACGCCATCTTAAAATTAAAATCGCGGAATAGCGTTTCGTGCGCTTATCGCTTACAAGAGCGGTCGTTTTCTGGCGGATCCGACTCCGGACGTCGAGATACCACGGAATCTCTACACCAGGAATCTGGGACCGCACATCAGAAACCGTTCGGTGCATGTGCACTTGAATTTTATCAAAATGTAACCTAAATCTAGCATCCGGTTCGTTATTTGAAGATTTTAATATTATTAATTTATAAAATTATAAAATAATTTATAACAATATGTAATGACCGGTTAGGCCGGACATTACAATATGTATATTTAATCAATATTTACATATTAATAAGTCGATAATTTTACTATCTAAGTTTATATTTTTTATTATCTTAGGAGCGGGTCGTAAAAGGCAACATTCAGTGCTAAAGAGTTGCCACTTTTGACCGCTCCTTAGATACGTAAAAACTATTTACTTTTAATTGAAAGCTTGACTTTTTAAATAATCAGCGAAGTATTTTAATGATTTAAATTAGTTATAAACTTAAAAAGTGAGTTTCTTTCTTCGCAAGAATTGTTGTATGAAACAAAAGACACCGTATGTTTATTTTCGCGCCGATTTCAAAATGTTTTTTGATTAATGTTAATAAAATATTTTTAATTTAATTAAAAAATTGTAAAAATTTATTATGAAATGATTATTTATTGAGAAAAGTATAAATTAAGATAAATATTAATTTAAATAAATTTTAACAAAAGGTAATATACAGTCAAGCATAGCCGTCAAATTGACGGCTTTCGGCCGTTTTATGTAGAACGTTAATTAAATGTAAAAATATCAATGATTTTAGGAATATAAATATGCCATAATAAAATACATTAAAAATTATTCTATTTTAAAAAAAAGAAAGTTGAAAGCCGTCAATTTGACGGCCTCGGCCGTTCTAGTGTTAAGAAGTATATTCACAAAAATGAAGAAATTTCAAATTGTTCCCGCCCGTCTTTTTCTTTGTACACCACGCAAACCTTGACAAAGTGGCCGGCACCGATAATCAAACTCGGTACCTCCTGAGTACCAGTCAATCACTTAAATGTATTTTTAACTTTTTCATGAGTGAATTTCACTTTTTAAAAAATGGAAAATAAGTTCACTCACAGAAAAAGTGAAAAATTTAGAAAAAAATATTTACTTTTTTTCTCAACTTGTTTCAATTAAATGATTGTAATAATTAGTTTTATATTATTTGCTAGGACTAATCGCGTGCTGCGCGATATTCCTAATCACGCATTAAATGTCAAAGCTTAAATTTATAACATGTCAAAACAAAAAATTCAAATTTCGAACTGTCAAAATAAGTCACTCAATCAGATTTAGTTTTAAGCGATGACGCGTAGCCAACTTCTCTCGTTTCATCGATTTTCTTATATTGGATTGGATGTTGGAAAAAAATATAGGATAGGAAAAAAATAACAATTTTAGTGTTTACAAAAAAAGAAACAAATGATTAGTGATTGCACTTGTGTACCATCTTTTTTAATTCGTCAAATAAAAAACAAAAAATGTGTTTATGCAAATAAATTTTAAATAATCTAATTTTGAAAATTAAAATTTACGTATTATACAAGAATTTATTTATTTGAAAAAAGTCGCTTTTATTAAAAATTATGAAAATAAGAGATTTTAACCCTTTTTTGTACAAGGAGTAAAATATTAAATTTATACCTTTTAATTAATATGAATAACATACGTAAAAATTATCGTATTATATATACGTAAATTTTCTTCAATATAATTTTGTTTATATATTTCTTAACTTTTAAGAAAATGTAAAGTAACATTTAACCCTTAAAGTGTCAACTTTTTTCACTGAAAAACAGTGGAAAAAAGCCAATTCTCCAGTCTTTTTAAGGAAAAGTTGAGTAAAATACCATTATTAACTTTCAATTTTGAATTTTCTGAAAAAAATACTACTAAAAAACAATATATTAAAAAAAATTAAATTTTATTTAAATATGCATTGCTATTAAAAGGTTTAAAATAGTTTATAAAAGTAATATTATATAAAAAAATGTGGGTTATATGCATTATCAAAAGATTGTGCACGATTGCTCAAGACCTATTTCTCAACAAGTTCTTTTTCTTGCGTTACAATAATTATTCAACAGCAGATTTATATTTTCCCCATGCTGTAAAAAATTGTTTGGGGTATTATAAATTGATTAAAAATAAGATATTTAGAAAAATATTGTTTGAGATATTAGATTAGATTGTCACATTTTTGTCGGTAAAAATATATTCATTCTGCAATTCTACCAATATCTGTGTACCTTTTTCAAGTTGTAATGATAATCACTTACGAGCAATTGCAACTTTTTCATAATTTTATTACATTTGTATTTTGGTATGAATTCATCAGAAAAAATTGTGCAATAATATTAACTATCTTTAAATTTGTTTAATAAAATTAAACATGGTAAGAATAAAGAACATTTTGCAATTCATGCTAAATTTTTACATTGCCTGGCGAAAATTTTTAAATCTATTTCGAGGTCATTTATTATTATTGTTATTACTGTAAATATATATTTGGCAAATATGATTGGAATTATCTAAAAATTTGATAGTTTACAGTTAAAATGTTTGTCCCTCAGAAAATAATACATTATTAAATCTTTCTGCAATTCCCGACCCCTCCAAGCATCATCAAATATAGTCATTTTTGTGAATAAATTAGGTTCTGTTTCACCACACCGCAAATTAAGAGCGCGATTAAGATATTCTTATTCTGGCAAACTAATAGTCAAAATGACGATTGAAACAATAATTTTATTTAAAATAATAATATTTAATTCTAAGTTTTTAAAATAATCAAACTGAAAGTAGTGGTTGCAAATTTACCGGACTTTGCATTTACCGGTAAACGCTAAATAAAAATGATCTTTATCGGTTTACCGGTAAATTTTCTTTGAAATTAAATTTTATTTAAAAAACATAATATTATTTATTAAGCAAAACAAAATATAACATTAATTCCTTTATTTATATATTCAACAAGGTTTAAAACAAAATCATTCAAAAGTTAAGAAAAAGTTAAGCAAAAGTAAGCAATATGGTCGTGAAGAACTTATAATGTTTAGAGATTTGTCATTTAATCGCAATTCTATTTCAATACACAATGTGTATTACACATGGACGCAGTTGGTCAAATTGCCATTTTACACTTGTAGAATTTACTGTTTCCAAAAAATCAAAAGCCATCTTAAGATATTTGCTTTCAACATTTTTTTAGACAAAAATTGTCATTCTTAAAAATGAAAGCTGCCGTGTTTAATCTGTATTTCTGTAAAATAACTCTACACAGATTGGACACTCATATCTGTAAATGAAATAGTTGTTTAAAATTGTTATTCAAAATAATCTTGACATAGATTAACTTTTAAAAGTACCATTTAATTTAATCTAATAATTGTTATAAATTTAATTATACTTAATTCATTTAAAATTCGTTTACTTCATAAAAATAAATGAATTATCAATATTGGTTTAAATATAGAAAAACTTTGCATTATAAATTGTCATTTACAACATGAATCTTTATGCCACTCAGTCTGCGTCGATTTTAAATAATTACACCCTACACTTCTGATACAAACTCTAATAAAAATGCAAAAATGACGTTTTTGAAACCCTTAATAACAACTGACATTTAAAATACATATAAATGCTATTGAATTATGTTCAGTTGAAGTAAAATTTAATTATTTCATTGTAATTAACTATATAAAAAATCTTTTATTTAAAAAAAAGTTAGTAATTATCTCGATTTTTGACAATGTTATGCGATTTTTAAAATTGCATGATTTTTTAAAAAAAATACTATAACAAAAGAAATGAGCGTTTTTTTTCAAAACACGCACTTTAGAAAATTGCATAACTTTTTCAAAAATTAAGACAATTGCCATTATTTTTTAAAATGAAAGATAAATTTACATAGTTTACAGTAAGATTTTACACATTTATCGCGTTCCAAATTTGAGGTGAGGTGAAAAAGAACCTAATATTTTTACAAAACTGGCCATATTTTATGATAGCTGGAGGGACGGGGTTGCAAAAAAATTAAATTATGTATAATTTTCTGAAAAATAAACATTTTAACTGTTAGCTGTCAAATTTTTAGTCGATTTCAATCATATTTACCAATGATATTTCCCCTTTCTTAAAAAATAACTTTAAAATAGGTATTTAAAAACTTTCGTCGGGTAGTTGCATTAAATTCATTGTCTAATATTTAAGGTGATATGTCAAGTCTAGAGTCACGGAGTTAGTGTCTTTTTCAATTAAAATTCATTGGTAACGAATTTAATCTACTAAAACATATCAGGCCATTCTTTAATAATGGGAGAATCATAAGCTTTATAAAAAAGTGATTTTTATTAAACCCTTTTGGCTCCGTAACCT
>JABFPM010005350.1:0-11391 GCA_022817325.1 Idris sp. 1 HC-2018 | reverse complement strand
GTAGACTGACAATCTCTTTAGGAAAAAAATTGCAGGTAAATTCAATGCCTATTGCCTGAGATATCGCGAGTTGAAATCAAAATTTCGATTAAAATTGAAAGATCGAAAAATTTAAGTTATTTATTATTATGTCTCGAACTATTTGTTTATTTAAAAAATGTTAAATATAGAAAAGATGCGCATTGTCATGCTGAATATTGTGCATGTGTTTAATTTTTAATTTCGTCAATTTTTATTTTTTACAAAAATCCCACGATCTGGAAAACTGCTCGGCAAGGTTTCGAGCGCAAGTCCGGTTATAGAATCCGACGCTTCAATTTATTAGTGTGCTATTCATATATTACACCGAAAAATACAATTCGCAATAGTTTTTACAATAAATTACCTCATAAATGATTAATTTTAATCAAATAAATAGATTGATCGTTTATTGTTATTATTATTTTTCTTGATCATTAAATGATTATTTTGCTTCAAAAATACATCAATAAATGTTTATTAATGTATATTTTTGTAAATTTAATATAAAAAATATAACCAAAAGATAAAAGAATTGTTCAAAGTGCAACAAAAATGACGTTTACAAAATTTTCAAATTATCGTACTATATAAATTAAAATTAGACAAAAACCATGTAAGTTACAAGAAAACCAATAACTTCATGTTGTTCCTGATAAACAAAAATAAATTGTTACAGTTCCATTAATTATTTGTTTGCATATTATAAAAAAATTAAAATATTAAGATTATTTTTAACATCAAGTTAATTAGACAAATTTGCATACAGCGGTTTCAGTATGGGGATCAAAAACATGTTTTTGACCAGTTCTTATAATGTAATTTTGAAGTTCTAGTTCCATGTACATTTCTAGTTGAATAATAAATATAATTTTTATTATTTTTCCATGTTAAAATTTCACTTGACAAATATAAATATTTATCACATTTTTTGGCAAAAAGCCACTATATTGTATTTACTTTGAAAAAAAAAAGTATTTTCTTATCAGAACCTGAAAGAGCACGCTTAAATTTATCATTACTGATATATTTTTTTCCTTTCGTTTTATTACTGAAAATTAAATTTAAAGCAGTACTACAAAATATGCCATCTTTGGCATCAATGGGTTTAAAAGAAAAGCTGATTAAAACAAATGAGTTCCGTGAGTGTGTTCAGGAGTTGACGTACTACCGAAAAATTAACAGAGTGACCTGAACCAGAAAATAATTTTTTTGCAGACCTGTATAATTTTATTTATTTGATTCAAATACAATAATTTCCTTTTTATCAAAATTATTACATTTTTCGTCTAAAAATTTTCTTGATTAAAGATTAAACTCCAGATAACATTGATCTTATAAGTTTATAAATTTATTTTAATACTTTTTAGATACATTTTTTAAATTAAAAATAGCAAATTCGATGAATATTCATAATACTATTTAAATTTCAACGCTGCAGGTTCCTCTTGTGTATAACATCACGTATTCGAAAATGATATTTATACTTTGTCAAAAGAAATTACATTGACACGCAATATATTTGTACAGTCAATATAAAAATTACTCAGTATGATTGTTTCTCATTCCAAATATCATCGGTATTTGTTTCGCATTTGTTAAAGTACGTAACAAATTCTTAATAAGTAACAAACGTCAGCAGTAATTTATTGCGACAAAGGCTTGCACTGTTTACAGTTTTCCATTTTTTGATTAAATTCTTCAATTTGAAGAGTCATTTCAAAAAAGTTGTACTTGTCATGAATATTTCTTGTGGCAGTTCTTAAAATTTCTTGAGGACTCGCACCAGGACCTAAGAAAAAATATTTAATAATTACATTTATATGCTTTATTAACCAAAATAAATATAACATAAAATTTTTATATTTACGTATTGCAAGATGAGCAGAAAGAGCAGTTTTATCTAAAGACAAAGCCCAAATCCTTAAATTATGAACTTTGAGAACACCGTCGATTTCTGTAAATGTACTTTCTACTTGAGAATAATCGAATCCTTTTGGTATACCTTCCATTAACACATTCATGACATCTTTGATAATAGCGACTGTTGTTAAAATGACTAGGACTGAGAAGAAGAAGGTGCACATTGGATCAACTAGTCTCCAACTTGGCTATAATATAAAAGACAATTATTCATCGTTACGTAAACACAAAAATATGAGAGGAACTTTTATAATCTGTGGGTGTTCAAGCTATTGGACAATAGAGTCTTTATTTGTAAATATTTAAAATATAATTTTTTCATGATACGAGTGTCAAAGAAAAAGATTGAATATTTTAGTTTTAAAAATGATTTGTTTAAAATAAAATAATATGTTGTTAAAAAAAGCTATTAAAAAAAGAGCTGTTTTGGTATAACTGATAGATTTACAGTCAAACCTCAGCTAACTAAACTCCATCTAGTTAAAATCTCGCTAAGCTAATGAATTTTTTGGCTCCTATTGGTTCGCTACAAATTGTAAGGTAGTAAGGGACTACTGAGGGACTTTCGGTAACCGGGTTTATCTTACATCGGTTACATTAGCTAGCTCAGGTTCGACTGTATGAAATATTTTTATTGAATGTTTATACAAGCTTTTACTTAATATTCAGAAAACCGTTAACTTACTTTGAAGTATATTACAAGTGCTGCAATAAAGACTCCGATGCTTTGTATGAAATCTCCGATTACATGAATAAATGCGGCTCTGACGTTAATATTTTTTTGATGATTATGTTTTGAAGATTCTTTATCATCATGACACTTATCCCCTTTTTCAGTTTTAGAATGATCGTGACTATGACTGTGCCCATGACCATAGCTTCCTGGACCGTGTTGATGTAAAGACAGTCCCATACTAAAAAAATGATTGACCATTAGTTGTTTCCAAACAAAGATAGTTATTAATTAAACAAATCAATTTAAAATCGTTGTAATATATTTAACATACACAAGATTAACTGCTACTCCAATGGCAGATGTTATTAGCATCACCTCAGCATCTAATTCAAAATCTTCGTGAATTATTCGTTCAACAGCGAGATATAATAAAATGCCTGTAACTACCCAAATCAGCAGAACAGATGTCAGTGCACCTATTACCTGAAAAAATGTATATTTAAACAATTTTATTTTATACATGGTATACAAAATAAGCTAATTTTCAGGATATATTTTGTTTATTTTCAATTCTATCTGACGCTCATGTAACACTACATATGACAAATATACATGTATATCAGTCATTGCTGCAAATTTTATACATTTACTTTTTTAGCAAAAATACTGAAAATCTTACTTCTGCTCGATACCAGCCGAATGGCATTTTTCTAGTTGCAGGTCTGCTTGCAACCCATATTGAAAAAAGTGATATCATAAATGAGGCAAAGTCCGTTAAAAGATGTGCCGCATCTGTTGCTATTGCTAAACTGTTAGATAAAATGCCACCTGAAATAAAAATTTAACTTAAATTCCTTGAATTCAGAATTTTTTTGAATTTCATGATTTTAAACTAAAGCTGATATTACTCAGGACATTGTTTACTAACTAAATTAACATTCTGTAACAATTTGTAATTTAAAGTAATTTATTCAGTGCAAATAAAATTTTTTAAAAAATGTAAATTTACGACATTCTTATGTTAAATTACATTTCAATATGTAAAATCACAGAATATATTCTGTGTAGTTTGTTTTCTGTAATTTTATGTAAAATTTATTTGAGTAAAATAAAACGGCCAATTTAATGATTTTTGATGATTATTTTAACAGTCTTTTAGGGGTTGTTTACTCAGTAATTTCGAATAAGTGAGAATACGTTTTCACTGAGTGAATTTCATTTATTTAAATTTAAAGTATAATTCATTCTGGGAGTCATATTAAATTTTATATATCTTTAAAGATGTTCTTTGAAGGGTCTTCGAGGGGTTATTTATGAGTCTTTCAAAGATATTTTATCGGTATTTCAGGACTTTTATTAGTTTTATTATTCAAAGTTTGTTTAAAGGTTATTTAGGACCTACTTGCATGGGAGGGTCTGTTTAACAGCTTTGTACTAAACATCTACTTATAAAGTGACCGTTTTTCAATCTTAGTTGTAGCGGAGATAATTATAATAATGATTATAGATAATATTAAATTTAACGAAACATAAAGTATATATTATGCTTAGTAGAATACAGATCAACAAAAAGAATGCTTACCGACTATTTCTCCTATCATAAATATAACACATAATACACTTGCTATTATGAGTTTTTTTTTCGCTTTCTTGTCAATGTCTTCATTACGTTCTCTATGGCAATGATCTTCATCTGTTAACAAAAAAGATATAATAATTTTAATTAAGAATAATATTTTTCGAAAATAATTCTAAATAGAAATGTATTTTAAATCCGAGAAAGAAATTAAACAGTTTGAGAAATAGATAATTTTATACAGAATCCAGTGCCAAACAATTAACTCAGCAAGAAATATTCAGATGATGTAATGTGCAATTTTATTATACATATCATTTGGAAAACAGTTTATTAACAATTTAGTTACAGAAAAAGTTTACAATTTAGAAACGCTGGCACAAATAAAAAAAACGAAGCAATCAAATCCCTTTACATAAAATAACAGTTTTTATTATTGATAATACCGCGCGCATTGTAAGTTTTTAAGATCTTAAAATTTTCAAATCCATTTTTACATGAAAACAAGTATTATATAACAACAAAAATTGATTTAACAACAGAAAGCGATTGATAATATTGCACTTATAATAATATTCAATTCATAATACGTTTAACTATTTAAAATAAACATGTTTCATGATAAAAATTAACACAAAGAATTTTTCCTGGTTATGTAATGAGGATTTTCAATTTAAATTTAAAAATTAATTTTTTTATCATAAATGTATACGTTTGAATAGTGATATTTACATATTTTTTCTAAATTGGTTTACTTACAAATATTAACATTGAAATTATTATAAATTCGTTTTACTGTCCATGAATCGTAAAAACTTACAGTCCGCACTGTAGTAGTAACAGTCCAGACTGTTATTTTGATAATATACTTCTTCGAGTCAGTTAACCAGTTGTTCTTTTCTTAGTTTGCAGAAATTATTTTCTTACATTATCCACTAACAAAATAATTTGTATAGTTGCGATAAAAATATTTAGTGGACCAAACTCAGTGATGCACCTTCACTTACAAGTGAAAGTTTTTTGTCACTGACGTGACACGTCATGACATGTTAAAAATTTTAAGACTTGTCATAGTATATCTAGGAGTTGACAAAGTAAAAAAAAATTATGATATAATTCAGAGCTTTCATCGAATTTTTACTAAAAAAGTAGAAGATTTAGAAACTTTTCAAGCATAAAAGGGACCCAAAAGAAACCTAAACAGGGACCATGTAAAATCAAAACTCTTTATCAGAGATAATTTGTTTTTCTTCAAAATATGTGCATAGCTATAGTTTCTTAAGTCAAAAATCATGAGAAAAGACAGAAAATTCTTGCCAGAAGTTATTTTTTTAGTAAAAGTCATTGCATATAAAAAACTTATGACTAGAATTGATTATATGCAGCATTGAAGAAGGTTCAATACAGCAATACAATCCTTTTTTTCTCCATTTTTTACTTAAAGAACAATGTCTAAAACTCTCAATAATTTTTGTTAATTAAAAATTAAAAATGTGTCGCAGGCCCTTTTATTAATTTTTATATAATATGTCTTTAGAAATTGAAAAAAAACTTTTAAAAAATGAGAGAAAAATATATTAATAAATTTATTATTAATATACATATTATTGGACTGAACCATCTATTTTCTTGCATTAGTTTTCCCTGTTAGTTTAGTATTAGAAGAGACTATAATATTAATTTGTTATATTTTAATTATATAAATAACTGTATTAATAATTTGTTTAAATTAAACAATTTTTTAACTCATTTCAATTATAAGGATGTAAAAACAATCGATTACTTCACAAATAAACAGAGTAGTAACATGTCATATTTTTAAATAAACGTAAATAAATTTACAACGTTAAATTTTAATACATTCTGTTAATATAAAAAAAGCTTATACTTTATAAAATGTTAAAAGCAATTAAAATTACGAAATTATAAAAATCTAAGTGATTGTAAGTTTAATCATTCTAATTATTAGAATTGTTGGTAATTATTATCAAGATACAGAATTTAAACATTGTCCAAACATTATATAATTAAAAGTTATTGTATTGATTTACAAAAATGTTCTATAGTTTTATCTCATATTTATTGTTCAGATAAAACAATTTTAAATCAAATAATAAAACATCAAAAAGTAAACAATTTTTTCTTTTTATTTAAATTTATTCTTTGCATGTTATATAGTTTCTGAATTAGTTTCTGAGCATCATGACGTGTCACAATATTTTCAAACCGACTTTTTCAATGAGAAATTTTCAAAACTATTCATATGACACGGTAAAAAAATGAACCAGTCTTATTATGACAGTCAGCTCTAGATCTATACTGAAAACCATTCAAATAAAAAAAACATTTTTTTCCGAAGCTTGTTCCATATATAACAAATGTAATAGAAAAATTGAATTTATTTTTATTAATGTTAAAGTGTTAAATTATGAGTACTTCTGATTTTGAAAGACGTGAAATAATTGCAATAACATAATTAATTGTTTTTTAATTTAAACAAAAAATATTTACTCACATAATACATTATTATAATCCATCATTCCTTCTTGAGTCCCAGGTTGGATTACTGTACAACAACCCGATAATTTGCCATGAACACAAAAAATTACTTTTTTTGTTGTTGATTCTTTATCCTCAGTTCCATTGTTATTAGGAGGAATGCTGGTTCCATAACCAAAAACGGCTTTATCTTGAAATCTATAAAACAGACACAAAGTAAAAATTACAATTTTATTTAATTTATATTTTTCTTAATATAATTTGTATCATGAAAGAAAAAATAATGATAAAATTGAAAATATAAAAAAATAGAGAAAAACTTTGTTCACTTTTTATTTAAAGCCATTGCAAAAAAAATGCGCATTTAACTGTCACAAATTTACAACTGTGAATTTAAGCATTTATTGCAACCTGTGCGAAATGTTATTCATCGTTTGTTAATCCAATGATCGTTTAAAAAAATGAAGGTATTTATGAATATAATCAACTCTTTTCAAGGTTTTATAAAAAAAGTATGATAATAATAATAAACATAAATTAATGTATACGTGTTTACAAAACTTTTTATATCAAGTTTAAAGTTAAACATTCTTTATAATTTTTGTTCATTTTATAATTTTAAATGATATTTTTTATTTAATAAACATAATTTTTTTGAGTTTGTATTTTGTTTTATAAGTTTAACAATATGGAAATTTCATTAAATTGTAATGTAGGTAGTAAGATTCACTTTCACGGAAGTATAAAAGAGTCTTTTTTATTACAAAAAAGACAACATTCATAATCGAGTGAAACAAAAAACTTACTAGAAGAATGAACTTTAACAACAAAACTTTCTCTGTTTTTGAAAAGTTGTTTAAATTAAAAATCTCATTAATCATATTATTAGGTGTATAATTCATTAAAATTACAACTATTTATGTGTAAATTCTAGAAACTACTATTTAAATACATTTTTTGAACAAAATATTCTATATTTAAAATGTTCTCAATATCGTTTCTTCTGAATAAAGTATTTAATTGTTTTATAATTATTATTGCAATCAAAAATGTAAAAAAAAAAACAACTAGAGTGTACTGAGTTATCACTTCAGTATTATTGTTCCTATCTAAAAGAGATATTATGAATTAAGTCGTCTGCAAACATTAACCAATGTTTCTTAACTTGTCATTTATACAATCATTCAGTAATATTGTAGTCGTGTGCAATCTGCAATCATACAAGATTATCAAAAGAGTATATTTTTCCTGAAATAATACAACATGTATATGATTTTATAACAATAATAAAAAAATCTGAAAATTAAGACTAGATTTCAAATTAATAAATTCCAAACAAATGAATTCTACAACATAAACGTTTGAATTAAAGGTTTTACTACTCCAATGTAATAGCAACAAAATCGAAATTTTAGCACTCAGATTGACACCTTCAAGACACTATTTGTCTCATGTTTTTTGATCTCTCAAACGCATACAAAATTTTGAGTCCAATGAAAATGACGCCTTTAAAATTGTTGATTAAATAAGTGAAAACCCCGTTGAAAGAAAAATACCTGTAGAAAATTTTAATAATTAAGCTCATATAGACATCAGATCTTAAGTATTTTAATTATTTTGATTTTTAAAAATTAGTTGAATACCACTGATAAAATTTAGAAAATAAATTTATAAAAATAAAAAGCAATGAAGCTTTTTTTTAAAAACAAAAATCTAAACTTTTTAAAAGCTGAGTTATTTAAATAATATATGGGTTATTGGAAATAATTAATTATTGACATTTACAATTGTATAATACAATTACGTAATAAAGTGCATTGCAGCTAATATTGTAAAATCTGATGTTAGTTGTAATTAGGATTATATAGTTGTTTCCATTTAGTTGGTTATGCAAACACTTTCCTGTATCATTGTTTATACATTTATATGAAAAGTTTTCAGGAAATAATAATTTTTAATTCTTAATTTGTGAATATTTTTACTTTTGTCTAATATTTCATATCTAAATATAAAATTGTGAAAATTATTGTTGAATGTGTTTACCCTTTTTTATTTTATTATTTTTCAGTTTCAACTAAAACTGTTTTTTAATATAGGACAATAAAATTCAATTTTTCTTGATAATAATAATTCATTTACCAACTAAAAGTCATTCGTTTATGTTTAATTTCTTTACTTGGATTTTATTCTATTATATCTCTTATTGTAAGCCTACAAAGTTGCATATAAGATAAATGAATTAAATTGGAAAAGTTTTTTCTAATTTTGTTGTAATTTTTTCAATTTTAATTGTTCAATTTACATAAAAAATTATATTTATTATGAAGTTGTCATAATTTTGATGTCCCAACTTTCTCTTACCATATACAATTCTAATCTGTACAATTATGCAAATAATCTAAATTTATTCATAAGTAGTGTACACATGTTGTAAAATTGCATATAAATATAAATACCACTACAGATGTTTTATTTTTTCTCTATTCAACGCTTATCTGGTTTTATTTAGTGAAATATTATAAACTTTGGCCACTAAACTGCGTCAGAAAATATAAATAATAAATAAATTAGCATGAAAAGATGAAGAATATAAGGATTTGCCATTGTTATGTAATACATTTCCATTAGTATCTAATATACTTGGCTACAATACGACTAAATTACAAAACTTGTTTTATAAATTCGTTTTTCAGGCTACGAAAACCTGTGCAATTAAAATAGAATTTTGATTTTGATTTTTGTAAACTAAGATAGCTCTTATCATTAAAATAATAATAATTGATATGAAACAAAGATCGACAAACAATTTAGCAAAATAAAATGTTGTCTAGTTTAGTTTTGTCAAGTTGATTTTATTTATATAACTGAAGCGCTTTTTATATAGCACACATATTCCATTGAGTATGAAAAACATAAACTATAATATATTGAAAGAATAAAAGTAAAATCTACTTTGTAATTTATATCACAAACTTTAAATGATTATACATAACATTATGAATTATTCATTTCGTCTTCTCATTATTGTATAAAAACAAACGTCTTGAGAGACACAATTATGCAAAATATGCCTAAATATTTTATAAAAAAAGACATCAGATATCTTTTGTTTTAAAATATTACTGAATATTCTTTTGTAGAGATGATCTCATACAAAGTTCTTAAATTTTAAGGAATGTCCAACATCTATGAAATTTCTCGTATAATGAAAGTTATTATCAAAAAATTTGTACAAACACCATGCGTGAATTTTCACAGCTATCTGTTTCTCGGACGAGGATATTTGTTGGGAATTGCCTAAGTCTTCGGCCAAGAGAAAAAGAGGTCCTTGGATGTAATCTTTTGTAATTTTGTTTGCCATTGTAAATTTGTTCACGCAAACGGTTCTTTTTAAATGCACGAAAATACTCGCGTGACATCACAGAGTCACTTTTACGTTGTCTGAGCACCATATCGAAGGCCGCGTTTGATAAACGGCAAATTCCAAAAACTTAAACCACAGTTTTATTGGTAAAAGCAAAACATGATTTTGTCACATCAGAAACGGTTATGAACGAGAAACGCACGAATCGGCGAGGAACATAAAACAGAACTGAAGATCTGGACAAAGCGATATGCCGGTAAAACCGTTCCCCGATGTGCGATGTGCATCTTGATTGGAGAATGAGCGATCTCGACGCTTTCATTCGAGAAAGTTAGTTGCGCTGACCTCGAGATCGTGACGTCAGTAGGAACAGATATTATTTTGTTTTACCATAATTTAAATATTGTTTATGAATACAATTTTTCCTTTTTAGAATAACAACAAAAAATAATAAAACGAAACAACTGTATTTAGATAATGCTTTGCACTGATAAAAATGGTTTACAAAAATGTACACTGATATTAAATGATTTTCTTATTTTTAAACTATGTAGTTTAAAAACAAAAATTGTGGGTAAATTTAACTGGAATATAATTATTATATCCGGGAAATATAATTTTTGAAAGAAAATATTGAAAAAATTAAAATAATTAACAAAAAGTAATAAATTATTAACAAAAAATTAGACAAATTAATATTTTTTCAATACTGTATATATTTTAATTTTAATAAAACTAATAAACATTTTTTTAACATAATTTATTTTAAAAAAATGTTTTAAATTTCTTGAACAAAGATGTATAAGTTTGCAGTATATTAATTTATACTGATCACATTACTAATTGACCAGTTTCTTTTTCCAAAATTTGGTTTTGCCTTATGGAAATATTTACTTGAATGAAAATTTGTAATAGCATTTTTTACGTTACTTGACCCAATTATATAATTTATAATTGATTTATAATCATGTTAAGAAATGCTGTCGTGTTGATTTAATAATCTAATTCTCTGAATGTTCTCTACATTGCAAAACTTGTTTATGTATTAATTGTACTTATTAAAGAAACTTCAGATATTTTTCATTTTACATAACATTTAAACTTAGGCTTTTATAGATTTAATGTTTTTTATATTTACTGTAAACCAAGTTGCTGCGAAATTCAACAAAATGTTGTTTAATCTAGTTGCATACAACATATACCCATGCAGAAATTGCCAACATCCAGCCGATTTACGGATCGAAACAATATCGTATCGACATTGGCAAACGATATTGCTGTTGGATGTCGAGCCAACATCGATTTGATAATGTAGCCAACATCGAATCAACATTG